>JASDQU010186030.1:25521-39347 GCA_032191745.1 Picea mariana | reverse complement strand
TGTAGTAATGAGAAAGGGCGTTGTGTACCTTGGAATGATCAGGTGAACTGATAGTATAAGTCTAAATACAGGTGATGAAGGGTATAACAATGGCAAAAAGTATGGGCAAAAAGGGTACATTGTGTGGTCCTAACAATTCCATTAATGAGGAGGGGTTTTATTCATCCCCTTATTCGATGATCTCAATAAAAAAAGGATTATTAAAGTGAACAAGGAACTTGCTAGCTTCTTAGATCATCTAGATCAAACTCCCTACATCAAAACAAAGATCAAGCTCCTTATGTCACAAATTAACATATATAAGGTAATAACCACAATTTAAAGTGTTTTTTTTAATGTACTCATATGTTCAATTATGATACTTTGTTCTTTAACTTTTATATTATCTCACAAAAAAACATTTTCTTTTTTATAAAGACATTTTTTGATCCTGTTCAGCCCTATGTTAGTAGTAGTGGCGCCATAAAGACGTTATAGATTCCTTATGCGGGAAGTCATACAGCTGCTAGAGTACTATTTACTTCTCCATCTTCCACACCTAATTTAGATAGGATCCATGAAAAGCTCCACCAGGCATCCACACATCCGTCAGAGTCTAAATATGGTGGCAGAGACAAGGCTCATGGTGATGTGGTTGACATGGTTTCATTTCCTAGAGCTAGATGTGTGACAAGCATAGGGACTCTTCCGTGCACATTTTTGGTCGATGATAATGGACTTCCATTAAAACAATCAAGAGTCCCAAGCAATTTTAATTTATATTTTAATCATTTAATGTTGTCCTTCTCATACAGAAATCATCTATATTATTAATTTTAAATTAATGATCATATCGTTTTGTGTGTAGGAAACGACCATTTTTATAGGCACCTAGAGACCAAGGCCTTGTTGATTTTTGGGGCAACATTATGCATGAGGTGGAATTTCTAGAATTCCAACTTCAAAAAGGAACTTATGGATTATCTTGAAGACCTCTTTGGAGTAGACACATTCAATAAAAAAGCGGTCACCTCTGCAGCAAGAGAATATTTAAAATATACATGGGATGTTTATAGATGAAGCTTGGTAGGAAATCCTAGGTATGAATGTCCTCCCTCAATTACAGAGAGGGAGTGGAAGGCAATCATTGATGATGCAAAAGAGAAGATTTAAAAAAAAATAGGATAACAAATAACTGGTACACCAAGGTAAATTACAATATTCTGATTTCAATACCAACTTTATTTTTCTTTAGATGTAAATAAAAGTGTTGTTATATATAACATACTTGAAAATTTTGGTGATAGTTTGCCTGACACTTCGAATGCAACCAAAGAAAGGATTGTCAAACATGGCCAACACAAGCTAGGCCAGGGAAGCTACTCGAGGTTACAGTTACAAATCGTAAGTACCCAAACATCTTAAGAATATTATTTGTATCGCCTTACAACTTTCAGGTAATTGCAGCCAAAAACATTAAAAAACCATACCCTTATGCAATCCAGGGTGACGACTTCGGAACTGAAACCATGGAGGACGACCTCCAATTTATTTAAAAGTACGATTATAAATATGTGGTTGATCATAGGAAAAGCATGGGGCAGACCCCAAGATCCATTTTGTAGGATAAGGTAAATAAAATTCAGTCCACATTAACCTTTCATTACTTATAAAGTACGTAAATGTTTGATATCGTCCATAATTTAATGTCTTACTTTGTTTTAATCAGGGGAGTAACACTATCAATGAAACCATTAGTAATGGACAATAGAGCGTTGATAGTGCAATGTAGGTAGAAGATTATGGTGCTCCCCAGCAGCCCCATCCCAGTGAGGTGCAGCCCCAAGATGTTACTGTGACAAAGGCCCATGATGGTAAAATGTCTATATATTAATCATATACTTAATAATTATGTACTTATAAATTTTGACGTTTCAATTGCAGAGAATGTCATAGTTGATCCTCCTCGACCTAAAGATCAAGTGAACAGGATGACATCCATTCCAACAGTGCCGACTAGAGGACCAGGTAAATTACATTGTAGAATTTTTTTTTAATATTAATTAACTACTTCAATGATTTTTAAAAATTGGCCATATAAATTTAATATTTTTTTTTTTGTAGGTGATGGCCCCTCACAGTAGCATTCACGATGTGGGTATGAGACCATACGTACTCGACGTGAAATGACTGAAACAACATCAGCTACTAAAGAGCACCTAGTAAACGAAGACATGAAGATGGATGAATTACTTAAGACCTGGAAAGAACAAAAGAAGACTAAAAGAAATTCATGATACGATGTAATAATTTTATAAGACAATTAGATGTACATTATATAGCTGAACATGTAGTAATGCATATAATGCATTGACATTATGGGTACTTTTTCATATGATAATATACAAAAGGCTATTTCTATGGCTTGTATATATCTATGAATGTAATTTTGTTATACACTTAATGATAATTTCAGCTTCTCTTATAAGACTTGGTATATATTGATTCAATACTCCTTGATTCAAGACGTGAGAATCAAAGCAAGATTGGTTGCCTTATGTTTGGGATATGGAGTCTAGGGAACAAATAGAAGTTGAATATGCAATATGAAACTTCCAAAATATTGTGACATGATATATGCAACTTTGAAAGTCTTGTGACATGTGACATGTGGCAAGCATATTTTCCAAGCAATGTGCAAACTTTAAACTTGGTGCAACATGCACAAAGAAATTTTTGGGAAGATGCAATAATAATTTTTAAGGATTAAACATGAGGGGTTGGAAATGGCCATGTCAAACATTTTATAATATTTTTTCAGAGCATTACTCTTATTTTCATTGTGTCTTTTGATTGTGTCTCACATGACAAAGAAACAAATTCCCATTGCCATTGTCAATTTATATGTGGAGGGTTATTCAAGGTTTCAACACTTTCTTCATATTTTTCTACTTTAATCCTCTCATGGTCATGTTAATCCATATAGAGTTCCATGATATAAATGCTCATTGTTATAATTTTGACATAAATTCCAATCTTCACTTTGTCGATTAGAGGGAACAAGTTTGGCAACAATTTAATGTTTTTAGTTCCATGAAATTTATTTTGTTTCTTCAACAACATTAAGGATTAAAAATGAGGGGTTGGAAATGGCGATGTCAAACATTTACTCTTTCACACATGTGCATCATTTCAATCTTCATGTCTACAATATGTGGAGGGTTATTCAAGGTTTCAATACTTTCTTCATATTTTCCTACTTTAATCTTCTCATGGTCATGTTAATCCATATAGAGGTTCATGATATAAACACTCATTGTTCTAATGTTGACATAAATTCAAATATTCACTTTGTCAATTAGAGGGCACAATAATGACAACAATGAGAGAGATTTTACCATATGTCAACTAACTTGTCCCTTTAAAAAAACTTCATTGATGTGCAAGGGAGTACTGTGTCTATGAGAAAAGACCCAGTTTGTCCCCAACATATATTCAATAAGGTGTGTGGGATAGACACACCCTCAAAACAAAACAAAAATCACTCCAAGTGAAGTTGTTGCATAACTCCAAACCATCTACATAGTTGGATTTTCCTTCACAATATTTTGTCCTCAATGATATTACAAGAACATTCAATGGGTTGACCCAATTTTGTGTTTACATTGTCCCTATTGACCTTTGCATGGAGAAATTTTGTGGAGAGGTGAGTCAACCTTGGTATAGTTTGGGATTTCTACTTCATAGATATTACCTTACCTAGGTTCTAGACTTGAGAGTGAGTTAGATTATTCTTGATACCCACTTGATGCTTGGCATATCTGTGTTTTGGATGATAACCAAACACAAGGGAATGTTTCCATATGTTGGTAAGCTCCTTGAATGGTTGATTTGGATATTTTATTTCACCTAGAAACCACATCCCTTAGTTATCCAATAGGGTAGGCATGAATATGATCTTTGAGAAGTAGTTAGAATGATTTTTTTCCTTCCATTCATGTTTTCCTTTCTTTTGTGTGTTTACTTTCATGCATTGCCTAGTTTTACTGATGCATTTGATTTTCCTTAGAATGATTTATTACACGTGTTTTCCTGCTTTACTTTCATGTTTATATTTGGTGAAGTTTTTTATTTGTGCCAAGTATTTTTTATTTCTAACAAGGGTGGTAGATTCACCCAAAATTTTGTTTCATTTGCAAAGTTATATGGTGTGTAGGTTATAGGTCTATCGAGATTACAGATTTCTCATACATTCTCACACCATGTTCATGTCCACGAGTAGGAGCCGGATGTTACCCCATGAGGGGTGACACATTCTTGGATACACTAGCAAGGTTTTCAATTTGTTTCTTGCATGATGTGTCATGCTCATATTCCCTAGATCTAGATAGAGTTCTTCTTGATCTCCACCAAAAACATGATCGTGCTATCTCAACTATGGTGTAGCTCACTTTCATGCCAACTCCTCAGATGATATATGCATTGTTGTACGGTATGGCATGGTTCCTATTTGCTTCGTTTGACATTCCATGTATCAATACTTATTTGGAAACGATGATGTAACTTATTATATCATGATAAAGTGGTAAACACCTATTGATTGCCTTGTAGCATTTCATAACATTACATGGTTTTATGACTTTCCTTGTAGTATCTTGGAGAACACGTTTTATGTTAGAAGTATGTCATCTCTTGGATTAACCTTTACCATTGGATTCTTAGGATAGATATCATTATCCATATCCCAACCATGCTAATCATTTTCCAACTCCGGAGTGTTATTCATTCCATACATATAAACAATTGCATCTTGGTCATGCATGATTTCTCAAAGGTCAAAAGGAAAGGTCAAATTGATAAAGCCTGAGTCAATAATCCAATAAGGAAAGGAGGTGAAGAGATAAAGTCAAAATTCAAATATAAATATTTAGCAATGCTCCCTCACTATGAGGCCAATGCCCCTAGTCTCTAGTTTGTCTATGAATATCTAAATAAAAGGAACTTGTTCGATAAAACAAACATTAAAAAAAACAATTATTAAAGGGGTAGTAAGAAATAATGTTAAAGATGGTAACTCAATGTTAAGTTATTTCTAGAAGGATATTATATGTAAAAATCCTTGCTAAATAAAGGTGGATGAATAAATAAATGATTGATAAGACTTGTGCATGTCTAAGACGTTGAGGGTCATCACATGAACTCATTCCCCATTCCCTTTCATCATTATTAATTATTTTTTCCTATCTTTCACCTAAGTGCTTAGGAAATATGTGTTGTCTTAGGACTTGATGCATGTATAAGGGTTAATATTGTTCCCCTTGGTAAGACTTAGGAAAATATTAAAACCAACTCCCTTTTTTATGTTGTGCTAAGAGATGTCACCAGGTGCTATAAATTAATGGCTTTCTAAGTGGCTAGATCCATCACTTCAAGTGGGTATTGTGCATTGGGATACATGTATTGTGCCTCAAGATCCATGACACTACATTGGGATCCATGTACTCATATATGATCATATCTACATACATTGGGATCCATACCATTTTCCTTGGGATTCATGTCACCACATTAGTATCCATGACAGTGCATTGATCCATGAGAGGGATGCTATGTCACCACACATGCCACATGGACCACTCAAATTCATTATCCCTTATCAATTGGACATTTCATTCACACTTATGAATTATTTATCTCTTCTTGGACCACACATGGGATTTATTAATGCATTGGAGGATTTGGTTACAAATTATGGAGGTGGTTATAGGTTATTATTTGGACTTTCTGATGATGTGGCATGCTTTAGTTTTATCTACTTGAGAAGCACCCACGTAGAGGAGGCCACACATGCCATTTATCTTGACTATTTTACTTGGATGGCTCACACATGTGAGAGGTAATTTCATCTTCTTTAGTTTGTTATTCTAGACTTGGACCTTTACTTCATTTGAGGGAGTTGGTTGGAGGATATTTGGGAGTATTTGGACAATGTTGACTCAATCATTCACCCTCTCATGGGAAAATTTCACCTTTATTGAGGAGTGCACCTAATTTATTCTCTCCCTCTATCCCACACTTGTGGCATTTATTATTATATTTGGACCATTATTTAGGGTCATTTGTCTCTTGGAGAGTTTTGAGGGATTTGTTAGATGATTTGTTGTATTTTCCCATGGTTCTGACTGGGTTAATGGTTTTGACCTCATAGTATTGAGCTAGGACATTGTGTTGTATTTCATTTGAGGAGGCTATTCACCTATAAAAGGAAGAGCCCTCCCTCATTGAAAACCATTGGATATTAATCATAAACTTGGCTTAATATTTGTTTGAGAATCTATTTCTTTTCTTTGTTAATGTTTAGTCATTTTCAAGGTTTATATAAACACTTTTAAAGGCATTTTTGGAATAAAAAGGCTGCTAGAAGGCCAAATAATTAAGGGTGAAATGCTCCACTTGGGAGGGTTCTCAAGGTAAGTTCTCTAACCTTACCCCTTTGATCATTGAAGTTATTATTCATGCATTAAGGTAGGACATCTGATGGCTCTATCCTTTTGCTTGGCCAACCTTTCAATTCACCTTGATAGTAGTAGGAAAGGTTCTCATAATGTGTTATCCTCAATCTAGATTGCATTTAGCCTCATTGACTTATATTAGTTCAAATCATGCTAACTAGTTCTCAAAGAAACATCTATATGTTGATCACAAGAGGGTTTGAAAATCATTTTTAATTTAAGTAGAAATTGATCACTTTTATGGATGCCCTAATGCATACTTTGCTTGGAATGGTTGAAATCAATACAGCATAACTAGGGTTGAAAATAACTTTTATTGCAACATTTTGAAGGAGTGTTGTTCTAGGTTATTATAAACTATCATTAGACGTATTGGAAGGTCCAACAACCTCATTCAAAGTGAAATTGTTGCATGTTCTTTATTGTTATTCTAGTATTTTTCTAGTATTCCTTTTTCTGCATAGATTTATTGTTGTGTGGGGCTATTTGTAACCCTCCTCTTTTCCAATGTTTCGAGGATTTCATTATATTAATTTCCATAGGTGTCCAAACGACTTTGAAGAGAGATAAATTACCTAGTTTCAAGACTTGACATTACCTCCTATGTGTTATCCAAAACTCTATCCAGGACTATCATAAAACTATAGAAGTATTCCACTTTCAATAGAGATTAAAGTGTTGATGTCTTGCAATGTTTTTATGACACCTTGTTTTCCACATTCGAAAGAAGCCAAAATATTTTAAGGAATTCCAAAGGACCTTGTAATTAGTCCAGTTGTTGCCTCCTTTCACTATTGTATGATGGTTTGTTAACCATATTGTGTTTTGGTGTTTGCATGTCTTTTGGCTTGGTTGGTTGACCACGATACATTCCTACCCTAACCACCCCAAACAATCTACCCAAACAGTGAAACATTTATATTGTTTTCTAGTTGAGAGGGTCGATTCATAATACAATCATGGTTCCAAATAATTGATCTATATTGTATGATGAGAAACATATTAATTTTTGAGTGTTGATGAATGAATGAAAAATTGGTTAATGATATAATTTTTGTGCCTTGACATTTAATAATGAAATTTGATAATCTGGTAGCATTGTATTTCTTCTAAAGTTATTACATTGATCTTGTTGCCTTATTCTCTCTTTACAATAGTGACACTTCATGGGTTTCATGGCATATACTTATTGAATGGATGTAAACTTATATTGGTTATGAACTTGTTACAATGATACTCTATTTCATTTCTATCATAATGACCTAATTTCATGCTTAAATGTTTCATAAGTACTTTTTCATGCTTCACTTCTTGCACATATGAAATTTTCTAAATGATGACTATCTTGTGAATGAATATATACTTTTTACTTAGAAAGTTTCACCTTGAACATTGTATATTGCTTGATCACTAATTATGAGTAATGGTGCATTGGTGTGTTGTGTTGAATAAAGTAAGTTTTTTCCTTCCAAGAATTCATTGAGCATTTTATTCTCTTACTTTTCTTAAAGCATCAGTTTAGAGAAGTCAATCCAATTCAAACAAAGTCCTTGTACTCACCTATCTAGAAATGCAATGATAAGACTTAGTATTATCCCCCTAGAAAAACCCTCCTTATGTTAGAAACCATGGACTAGAAATGTAGAGGCAAGGGAACTAAGTGATAGTGGTCGACTTCTCTATCTATTTCCTCAATCTCTCCCCTGCAGGGTAGGTCTTTCCTTTGGTGAGAGTTCAAGAGGTAACATGAGAAATTTAGCTAGAAACACCTCAAGCGTGTGTTTTTAAGAAGGTATTTAATGGCACCATATTAAAATGTATAACCCATGAGTAAATATAAAAAAAGAATATAAAATCATATATAAGGCCATCAGAGTTTATTTGAAAAGCAAAGAAATAATTTATTTGGAAGGTTTGAGTATTTTTTTTTCCTCACCTTTTTAGGACAAAGAAGGCTTTGAGGCCAGGGAAATGTTAAATATGTAAATCTAAGTTAGAGTATTGTTGTTTGATATAATTGTGTAATTGTTTTAAGAAGGTGGTTAGTTTGAATAGTCAAGTCAGTCAACTGACTCACCAAAAAACCAACAACTTCACTTGGATGACCTCTTTAGTGTGCAATCATAGCACCTTCTATAATTGGCTCAAAAATCAATTTTTTTTTTTTCTCAAAAATAAAATTTTAATTCTTTTTTTAAATAAATTGTTGTCGTCGTAATTTCGACGCACCATAGAAATATTGCAATGCACTTGCTATACAAATCAAGAAAAAATGTATAGCAATTTTGTGGCACTATACCATGTTTTCGTCTCAATTGCGACGACTTGTAGAAATCTTGCGACACACTTGCTATACAAATCATGAAAATTGTATAGCAATTTTGTGGCAATATAGCCTATTTTCGTTGCAATTGCGATGACCTGTACAAATATTATGACGAAATTTCTATACAAATCACGAAAATGCTATAGCAATTTCGTCACAATATACCATGTGTTTGTCGCTCTTGAGACGACCTCTTTGAAAAATGATTCATCGCAAACTTTTTCCTTACTTTTCCTATATTGTCGAGTGTGCAGCGATCTCTCTTTATTGTCGCACTTGTGACGATAGCTCTACATTGTCTCATTTGTCATGATTTCCCTATTTTGTTTCTCTTTCGACGATTTATTTACTTAGTCATTATGGAGACGATATTTCTTCTTTTGTTGCAATCGTGACAACTTGCCTACTATCGTCACTCTTGCGATGTTAATCTAGGTTCATCACATGTTCCACATAACATGAAGCGATGTTTTGGAGACTCAAGATTCATCGCAATATCCACAACATAACGTCACAAGAGCATCAAAATAAGCAAAATGACCTGAATTTGCTAGTGAGGTTTGACCACTAGAACTACGACATATGACACACCTCCAGGGAATCCTAGTAAAGAAAGTGTAACTGTTGGAACCATTATTGATCCACCTTACACTATTTTTACCCCTCCATATGGACCTTTCCATATTGATAAACCTACCTTTGACTCTATCTTACATCTGCCTGAGAGTACTATTTGAAATTCGACCTTTAATCCTAACTATCGTTCTTCCTAGAACTACAACATAGTTGAATATTTGGCACAAGAACCTTCTCCAATGTTAGTTCTCAAAGTTCTTCAACACTTCCCTAGCCAATGTAGGACTCTCTTGGAATCCATTGGAGCTATCAATCTCAATTTATCCAATAGTATCACATTTAACCAAGACAATTATAAATCTATGATCTTTCACCAACTTGCATTTCTAATCGATTTAGTTGTTCAAAATCAACATATTCATCGCACTATATTGGATTAAGGAGAATCAATTTGTGTCATGTATTTATCATGTTGTAAAGGTCTTAAATCACATGGTATTAATAAATATCCTACCATGTTAAAATAATTTTATGGATAAGGTTTTAGACCTCATGGACAGTTACAATCATTAGTCATTCAACTTTGGGGGGGGGGGGTTGTTTCTGTCAATGTGGAAGTAGTAAACACTCCTTTATATTATATCTTATTGCTTGGAATAATCTATGTTTATGCTATGACTGTTGTGGCCTCCTCAATTTTTCAATGTGTCAAGTTTCCTCATGAAGGAAAAATAGTTACCATCAATCAATTATATTACTGTAGACTTGATGATCATAATAAAAAACCAAAAATATTCCATTTTTGTGGTACTCAAATATTACTTATGAAAGTGTATACATAGTTATACTAAAATATTTTTCACTCATGGAAACTTTCCCCACACCCGTTCCTCAAATTTCACATCATATCGCCACAATAAATATGATTTTGACCATGGTACACCAATCGCTCTAATCATCTAATCCTTGAATTGTACCTAATCCTTTAGAATTTGATACACTAGGTGAAAACATGTATCTTAGTCCCGTCGAGACCAAATATGAACCCATTCAATCTACCTCACATTTACCCTAGTAGAACACCATAGATATTTTCAAATAAAAATCAAATTTTGAAGTCCTTTTGTTTTGGTCTTTTCAAAATAAATTTTGAAAAATTAGGAATATTGTTTTTTAGAATAAAAGATGTTTTTGTTATATCTTGACAGGGTGCATAAAATACCAACCATTAAAAATTAGCAGTCATCTGGATCGACAACTCCTGTGACTTTGGAGTTCTAGAATTGCGAAAGGTTTAAGCAAAAGAGAAGTGAAAAATTCATTTCGGGACTTCACGATTTAGGAGTTCAATCTCAAAGTGTTCAAATCACTAAAAACTTCCTAAAGTCGTGAAGCTCTGAAGTCCTAGAGACATGAATTCTCGCAAAAATATTTTAAAATAGATCTACCAATGAGTCATATGCCACCTGTCAATCTTTACTTGTGCTGACATGTGACACTCAGTTTTGGGCACCTTAGTCACGTTAGTCACATGATTCCAGGTGACACGCGTCACTCACTTTTTATGACATGTCATCAACAATGACATCATTACTACCACATCACTCTTGGAGATTTTCCTTCGATAGATCAATCAAGAAAAATTTCAAACGAGCGTCAGAGCACCGAAGCACCCAAATGATCAATATAATAAATCATTAAAGATTAATGGGCTAAGAAGGTTTAGGTAGGTTTGATTAACGACAAGTAATCACTCTATGAATTTAGACTTCGAGGAAACTCTATTCACCACTAATTCAAACTCACAAAGCTCGGGAGCTCCAGAGTCCCATTGTTATGAAGAACTTAAAGTTAAAGTGACCTTAAACACTGATCAATTAAAACAAAACAATAATTGAGGGTTGACTAATTGCTTTGTGAATTTGTCCTTCGAGAGATATCTATTATTCCACATTCAAAACTTCTGAATGTTGAACCATCGGAATACCTTATCTTAATTATGATCATTAAAAGTGTATTTAACGCAGCTAGGGTTGGAAAAAATCTTGTGACCATCAGGTAATAAATTCAACAGATTTGGTATGATTTCTCTGTCAATAGATTAATGAGAGGATATCTAATGATTAACATTTCTTTAAATAAATATATTTCAAACTTCATAGTATTTTTTCACTAACATCCGGAACCTTCACATTTAATAGTTTGAACTCACATATTTTTACTTCTCACGGGAGGGTCAACATTGACATTTGAAAATCATTGCACCATGTAAAGTAGGAAGGAATAAAGATTCATTTACTGAGGAGTCAAACCCAAATGCAGACATTATTTCAGATACTACTGCTCAATTGAAGGATGTCATTAAATCCTGGAAGCAGGTTTATGACATTTTAGAGTAAGAAATTTCTCTATGTTTTGATTATTCAGCTGGAGAAGAAGTGTTGGAGTTACTTCACACACACCTAGGATTTATTTTTCCTAAGTTTTTTCATTTTTTATTAGTCATAATTAGTCATTATCCAGTCTCCTATATTTTAGGAGAGAATATTCCACCTGGAGAATATTCTCTTTCAGTTGACACTTCAGTTTGACTAGTTGAGTTGAGTTTAGATGTTGCACTGGTTTTATCACCATGAAACATTGGGATCATCACTATAATAATTTGAAATTGCCTTGGGATCATCACCAAACTATCACATTAGCCTTGATTCCATGATTTAACTCCTTACTACTCTCTGTTCAATCAATTAACTGAAGACTAGTTGACCAGTTGACTCAACTAGGTGGTAGTTCACTCCCGTAACTACCTGAGAGACTAGACTAGGTGGAAGTTCACTCCCGTAACTGTTGGGGTGTGTCCAGATCACTCTATACCACCACTATGGCACATTGGTTCACCTCTAGTGTGCACTCATTGAGCTATAGAGAGTATATCATGTGTAAATTATTCATTATTCACAATAGTTAATGAGAATTCTTGCATTCTTTCTCTCCTTCTTCTTTCTCCAATTCTCTCTGCAAATGTGTGTATTATTGTTTATATAGATCTATTTTGTGTAGATTCAACACATTTACATGGTATCATATCCGAAAAAATATTGTATATACCTACCACACTTAGAGAGGGGATGAATGAGTGTGGGGATCTTTTTCCCAAAACTTCCCTCTTACACAAAAACTCCTTTGTTAACATTCAACATTTTCTCATTAATCATTGTTGTCATTTATAATAATTTAGATGTGAATACATATCAGAAACATATACCATCAACATATCATCAACAAATCATCTCCACAAGGAACAAAAAGAACACAAGATGTATGTACAATTTTTCTTTTTATTATGGACTTCAATCCGGGGATTTTCCAGCAACAACTAAATAGAGTACAACTCTACAAGAGCACCAGCTCTATATGAAAGAATCATCTTACATTATCAGCACCAACTGAGATGAGTAAAAAATCCTCAACAGATATCAATCTGTCAACATAACCAAGTGCATCAACCATGCATCAACTTGTGTCAAACAACCTGTAATCAACCTATACCATAAACAAGTGCATCCGAACATGTACCAAGTATATAAAAATCATGTTTCAAATACTCATAAACAATTACTCATCAATATGTACCAACATCATCAACTATACACCTCATTTATATGCCAACTCATCAACTGCTTGTCTCAACCATGACTAGTTTTAGATTATTCAACAACCCCAACTTGTAATAATTATAACTTTGTACCTGTAATGAATAAATATATGAATATGATACACAATGTTCTTCAGTGTGTTTTATACAATCAATCCAGGTGGCACTACTTGGAACGTCTCAAAAAAGGCGTTATAGCAAAAATGGCATACCTTGTTGAATTCTGGCTTATTCTAGAGAGTGACCTTGTAGAGCGTGGACCGCAAAAAATGTTTGTTGAATTGATTGGAAATGGTTACAAAACATACTAAATCCTATACCCTAACCAACACATTTTGTCTCACTGAATTTGGATCTATTACGAATAACTTATCATGTTTTTACCCGAAACACCTGTTTTTGACTAGTTTCAGGACTAGCCACAAACCCTATTTTCCACGGAGTGTAACCCTCAAAATACAATGACTCACAAGATAAATGTTTTACCACATATACTTGGGTATGTTTTCTCAATTTCTTTGCAATTGAATGCTTTGAATAATTATATAAAAATAGTTATAGCGAAAATGGTGAGATGACCTATAAATAACATACCTTAGAAAGTACCATCAAAAGAATTTATCCTTCCTTTCATTGCAAAATTCTTTTCTTCACCTTTCCTCATAATTCTAGCTTAGATGTCCTTGGTTACCTCAGAAACATATATATCTTCAATATGCTAAAGTGTTCCACACCAAAAATGCTCAAGAAGCTCTCACAAGAAGCTCTCCATCAATAC
>JASDQU010186030.1:0-12021 GCA_032191745.1 Picea mariana | reverse complement strand
ACAAAATGTTGCATACCTCTTTAATAACTGTGGAGGTATAATTTCATCTAGTCTTTTTTGGCATGCTATACTTGGTCATATCAATTATGACAGTCTTCATTTATTGAGAAATAATGGTGTTTCTGGTTTGTCTGTAATTCCTAGGAAAGTGAAACAATGTAATCCTTGTATTCTTGGAAAGCATAGAAAACAAACATTCCATGATTCTACTTCCATAGCATGTAGAAAACTTGAATTGATTCATTGTGATTTGTGTGTCTCTATGTCTGTTCCTTATGCAAATGGAAATAAATATATATCATGTCATTTATCGATGATTACACCATGATGTGTTGGGTGTATTTTCTGAAAGATAAATCACAAGATTTTGAAAAATTTAAATTTTTTCATGTATGGATTCAAAATGAAGTTCAATCTCGTATTGTATATATTTGCACTGATAATGGAAGAGAATATACTTCTAATGAGTTTGAAAGATATCTTTGTCAACATGGGTTCAAACATCAGACCACAGTTCCATACAATCCCCAACAAAGCAATGTGGTTGAACGAATGAACATGACACTCCTAAATGTGGTTTGTTCCACGATGGTTCTCAAGAATGTTAAATTGATGTTTTGGGTTGATGTCATTCTATGTGCATTTTATATTAAGATAATATTTCCATATCATTCTCTTAAAAAAAAGACTACATATTAAATGCGGTATGGCCACATTTCTTCAGTGAAACATCTCAAGGTCTTTGGTTCCACTTGATATGCCTTGATTCCTAAGGAGAAAAGAGGCAAGCTTGATGCAAGGAGTTGGAAGTGCATCTTCTTGGGGTACTTAGATACCACCAAGGGGTATCGTCTTTACAATGAGACAAACAAGAATTTCATCCTTTCTAGAGACATGATCTTTCTTGAATCCACCAAGAAAGATGAAATTGTTAAGAGGCATCTTGGTCATCAAGAAAAATTCACTCGTGTAAAGACATATAATGAATTTTATGATGAGATTACACATATTGAAGGGGGGATCCCTACTTGGTTCAATCTATGGAATATCCTTATGAAGCACCATATTCCCCTCATGAATAATTTTCTTCCACTTCATCAGAACCTGAGATTCAATTGGATGATGTGATCAAGAAGATTAAAAGTTTGAGGATTAATAAGAACTTTAATGTACCCAAAAATTTATTAAATAAAAAAAAAATCGAAGGGGAAAGATGATAGTCTAATCAATAAAAACTAATCATAAAAAATGTATTGATTGACTCATGAAGATATTTTCCTTTCAGAATTATACCACTTCGATAATCATAAGATTTTTCCTCCACTAAACGTAATTAAAGAAACAAATTATAACTTACTATTATAATTATTACTCCACAGTGTTTGAAGGATTGGTCCATAACTTATATTATTGTAAGCTATAATACAATTCTATAGTACATTAAGGTAGCTCCATCTTTTGTATCGTTATAAGATATGAGATAAGCTTACTAAAGTCCCTAGTTAAAATGCACTAGGATTACAATAGGCCTATGCAAAACCTTTCCATTCTAATAAAAACTATACTACCCAAATTTAAATGCATACAATAACCCCACTAAAACATTATGTTACACTATACACATGTGTTTAAACCTTTGTTCATTCGAACTACGTTACACACAAATTACAACAACATTAAAGTGGTTCTTTAAAGTGATAAGGTGGATTCCAAAGCACACCTTTAATTCGAACTCTAAGGCTTGTCAACATTTAAGGTAGAGTAGGTCCATTAATGGAGTAACTACCTACTCAGTACACTACGTACTAACACTCCAGAAAACCACCCAATGTGGGTTATCCACTTCAATTAGCTTCACATGGCAGTGGGGGTCATACTCTGTCATCTTTTAAGTCATGGACGGTGTGTTCGAGATGCCATTACTTTCCATTTCAATCATCGTTTCCTTGTCTTGTTTCACTAATCTTCCTCGTTGTGTTGCTCTTGGTGATTGACTAATCGGATGGAATTTAAACCTAAGTGGGGTGAGGAAGAAACATGATGACGGGCTTTGTATGAATAGGTAAGAGCTTTTACATGCTATGAAAAAATGCCTAAAGAGTTTTCTTCTAGTGCAAAGTATTTCTCTATTGGGTTTTTGAACCACATTTCTATATTACACTCTTCTTTGTTTTTAGGGTTGAACCCCTTTTCTGGTGCTATGCTAGGAAGTACTATGTACTTCCTTCATATTTCGAAATCCAAGGATGAGACCCTACTACAAGAATACTTGCGCTCAGCTATATATTTATCTTTTGAGTTTTTATCGTACTTGGTTTCGGGTCTGCAGAGACTGTAGTAACGTCTTCGTAATGAATTCAAAGTATGGTAAGGATTATGTAATAAGGATGAATAATGGTTTTGTTATTCACATATACGGTTTCCCTCTTAACCCCTATTAGTATATTTAGACACTTAGGAGTTAGTTAAAATCTACTTGGTCTAATGTATCGTTAGGTAAAAGTGTGTTTCTTAGTGTGTTTCTTTAGTATGCATTAGTATGCATTTGTAGTTAGGAAATCTGACGGTCACGATATGTTATCGACATGGATTGATGTAATGGTTCATATTATCCTCGATATTAACGACCATTGATCCATGGCTTAACACCAAATTAGTTCATGATATCTATTTAGAGGGCATGGAGGGTCATTTTCCGATGATCGATTGTGAGAAAAGATCTTGTAAAATATCTCTGTAATATTTTTCTTTTGCATTAATAAGGTGCTCCAAGTGGCCACGTTGGTTGGGTTCGTGGATTTTTCCCCATAAGGGTTTTACCACGTCAAAACATCGGTGTGTTGATATTTGATCTATTTGTGTGAGTGGTTACTGAAGCTATTCATCCTTTGTTGGAATACTTGTGGTTTAGAACATGGTAGGAAGCCATTTCATCATCCTTGTCCTTTATGTTGATGACCTTATCCTTACTATTAGTGACGCAAAACTTTTAAACCGTGTGAAAACCATCCTTCAGAAGAAATTTGAAATGACAGACGTAGGATTTTTGCACTATTTCCTTGGCCTCAAAGTTTTGAAAACCAATGAAGAAATTTTTATTTTCAAGTCTAAGTATGTTTGTGACCTTATTTGTTTCTTTCACATGGACAATTGTAAACCAACCCCTTCTCCCTTTCAGTACGGAGTCAAGATTACTGCCACCTGTACTTCTCCTGAAGTTGATGCAACCCTGTACCGTCAGTTAGTTGGAAGCCTCCTATACATGACTCATACTCGTACTAATCTTTTCTTTTTTCTTGGTCTTGTTGACCGGTATATGAAAACAACCCATGAAATCCATTGGAAAGAAACTAAAAGGATACTTCACTATGTTTGTGGTACATTTTAGTTTGGGATGCATTACATTTCAGGGGGGGACTCCTTTATTGGTTGGTTTTACTGATTAATATTGGGATGACAACCCTGATGATCAGAAGTCTACTACAGGTTATGTTTTCAGCCTTGGTTCAGGACCTATCACTTTGGCATGTAAGAAACAACAAGATATTGCACTTTTTTCAGTAGAAGTATAGTACCGAGCAACGGTAAATGCAAGTTAGGAAGCCTTGTGGCTTCAACAGATCCTTTCATAGTTTGGATTCTAGCAGTAGCATCCGACCAGCCTTTGGTGCGACAATTAGAGTGCCATCAAGCTCGCCAAAGACCCAATTCAGCATCAACATAGAAAACACATTGAGCTACACATGCACTTCATCAGAGAGCTCATTCATAATCAAGTTATTGAAGTGCTCTTTTTCCCTACAGAAGATCAAGTTGCATACAATTTTGTTAGGATATTTAGACACTTAGGAGTTAGTTAAGATCTACTTGGTATAATGTGTCGTTAGGTAAAAGTGTGTTTCCTAGTGTGTTTCTTTAGTATGCATTAGTTTTCATTTGTAGTTAGGAAATATGATGGTCATGCTATGTTACCGACATAGAGTGTTTCGACTATTATCACTGGAATTTCGTCCGCAAATGGTTACATGAATCCAACATCTTCAAACACCCATGAGTTCATCCATGGACCAAAAAAATCATTTCCAAAGGGCACAAAACTATACAACTGATCAAAAAGTTAGCATGCGCTAAAGATACAAAGGTAGCACATGTACGTATGACAGTCGAATAACTCCGGAAAAGTGCATATGCACCCAATGCATGACTATGGATGCAAAAAGTTGTGCACACCTTAGAACGACGCATTTATGATTTTGGTGGGCCTTCCCAACACTTTTGGTTCATCTCCCAAGTCGATTTGACACCCAAATGCGAGATGAATATGAGTGGGGGGCTGGTCAAAGACCTAAGGGTGCCTTAAAGAGCCCATTGTTCACACTAAAGACTGGTTGAATAATGCCTCAAAACTTTTCTATAAAAAGAGGCCATGGGTGCACTAAATTTTCAAGGAATTCATTTGTATTGTTCTGCTACCTATATTCTCTTGGAGAATCCTCTTTTCTCATCAAGAGCATATAAGCACCATCTCATTTAGCCATTCGCATCACCTCTTGGGGGAATGAGATTTGGATTTCTTCACCATTTCCTTCAAGTTTTTCTATTTGTAACAAGAGCTCAATATTTGGGGGTTCAAGAGCCCTCACTTGGAGGAAGAGGGGACCCATAAGTCTCCCTTTATCTTTTGTGTTTTCCCACTAATACAACCTATCCATTGGTGGCATACATGTTGTTTATTTTCTTGTTATATCTCCCTTATGCACTCTAGTTTAATTTCTTTTATTGTTCTTAGATTATTATTTTGTTTATATCATATGCTTGATGTTTCTAACTCTTGCATTCACTGTTGTCTTGCCTAGCTAACCCAACTAGGTTTGTAAGCATCCCTATTTTGCTCATTCACGTGACAAAAGGGGTGCAACTGATTGGCGACTCCACTGGGCAGAGATATCAATTTCCCCCCCATTTGGGTTATTTGAGTACTTCATTTTGGTTTTTTGAACTTGGAGGAACCATAATCGTCCCATACCTACCTGCAAAAAGCTAAATTCAAAGTTGAGTGGAGATAATTTCATTCGAAATTTCTTTCACGGCCGTGTAACAGAAAGTGCGCAAGTTTTTTAACTGACAATCGCGTCTTTTGAGCACTCGCGCCAAACCCACTGTGTTTCTCATTGCATTCTGTACACAACACCAAAAGGTTGTTTGTAATTTGTGCATTGGCACCCAATGAACCTCTGTCTACTCTGTGACCCGCGCATCTATCCAAAAAATTATACATTGTAAGGGTTTTTGTGATTTGTTAGAGGCCCATAGCCTTCTTAAGTTTGATTCTATGCATATTGTAATATGCACCACACTTAGATTCCCTCTCCACATGAAGGAATTAGTCAAAACATAGGCACTTAGGAGGTTAAAATCCATATTTATCCTCTTTTTGCTTTCATTTTTTCCACATGGATCACTTTCTTTGATTAAAGATAAGTTCGAATCATTCTATATCACAAATATAAAATACTTGCATTGGGACCAGAAATCGAACGTCAATCTTTGAGTATGCTCTTCTCTCATGCCACAAAGCGACCTTGAGAATCAGAAAAATGATTGAGGGAAAATTTCATCTCCCTTAAAGACAAAATCTTTAGGAGAGGAAAACAGCCCGCTCAGGACTCCTCTTAGTTTCTTTTCAAACACATCTTAAAAATGTAATGGGCCCATACATGCCCACATGCTACAAAGATAGGATAGTTTTGAATTTACTTTCTTAGATCAAATCACTAGGGAAGTCTAAATGTTTTGTAATGGGTCCATACATGCCCACATGTCCACAATCTAGGATAGTTGTTGAAGCTTTCTTAGATTAAATCACACTAGGGAATTAAAATATTAGTAAGGACCCATATGTCCACATGCTGGGTTTTTTTTAGGGACTTTAAAAATTCCGCAAGTTTGTACCAATGGCATTTAGCAAATTAGGTAATCAAGACTTGTAAGGACCACATGAAGTCCACATTCAGCAAGGTGACACCTAAATTATTAAAAATTTGGCACACTTTCACTTGTTCACACACGAAGTCACTACTCACTCACATAGTTTCCATCTCGAAATGTGGAGGTTGAAGTAAGTTTCCTCCAAAGGGATTCTGAAACACCCCACCCTTTTCTTGACGAAACTATACACTCCCACTTAATTTCAACGAGATTGGTTCACACCCCCAATCTCTCAAACAACCACATATAAATGTTTTTCTAAAAACTCACTAAGTTTTCCTCCACAGAAGGCGACAAAAGGAATTTTTTAGTCTAGGTAGGATCTCGGGGATAGACATCCAAACAACTCCTCGTTATCTGGTTCTCACATATTCAAACAGTAGAAGTTGTCAAATACAGAACTTTAAAATCCTCCAAGTCAAGTGTTCCTAACACCATAAGGCAGGGAGATACCCGTGAAGGGTTGAAGGCCAAGGTTCGGTTATTCTGTGTGTGCCCCCTTGAGGCACCCACCTCTTGGATGGGATCCAGCCCGTGACCCATTTCTTAGGCTGAAAATGTAAATGCCGCACTTTGACTGAGGTACCTAGTGACCAAATTCTAGGACATCTACCCATATGGCAATTGTGGGATGCAATTGCACCATGATCAGATTTTCTATGGATATTGGGAAATATTTCCATCTCTTTCGAGATATGCACCCTCTAACCCTCATTATAACTGATTGTTTCATCCTTTACTAGTTTCTCTTCCGGTGGCTTCAAACCCCACTATTGAGTACTATTGGAAGGTCCAGTGTTATTTGAGAGGAAGGACGTTACATATTTTAGGACACAAGCATTGTTTTTCTTTGTTCTCCCATGCAGACAAACTCTGCCTATCCACATGTATGATTATTTATTGATTTATGTATGATACGCTTGTCATTACATACGATTGTGAGATATATTGTGATAGGTTAAAAAAAAATCATAGACAAAGGATCTTGTTCATTTATTTCTCTCATCACCATTTTTCACACATCAACTTTTCTAGTCGGACATCATAGGGGACCAAAAGAATCCCCGTCATTCCAGACACTTTCTCAATCTCCCTCCCATTCTAGGGGGAGTCCCTAGTCCTTCAAACTCATCGGCTCCACCTTCTCACACTCCTGTGAGTGCTACTGTCTTGGGATCCGCTTTGCTTGGTTCCACTTTACTTGGATCCACTTCCCAAGGTCAACCATCCACCCACTTTCCTTTAAAAGGAAGCGGGGGGTACACTTCTTCCCTAGGATCAAGTAAAACCCCACCTAGCCCCCCTCACGGGTCAGGGACACACAACACTCACACTATGGCTGGAGAAAACAATCTTCAGGGGTCAGGCACACAAAATATTACCACCATGGTTGGAACTAATCCTCCACCACAACCCCAGATGCCATACCTGGCTTCCCACAACATACCGGATCTGACTAAGCTCACCAATGATCCTATATTCCATGACCCCACATGACCCACCATACCAACCAAACTCCCTTAATACATTCCTAAGTTTGAAGGAAAAGCAGGAGATGACCCGGCCAACCATATTATGACCTTCCACTTATGGTTTTCTTCAAACAACATCATGGACGACTCTGTCTGCTTGAGATTATTTCAATGCACACTCACTGGCCCATCAGCCAAGTGGTATGAAGAAGAGAAATCGGGGTACCATATGACCTTTCAATCTTTGGGAAAATAATTTTTGAGCTACTTTCAACTCCCCATCCGTCATGACAATGGTCTCAAACTACTCTTAGATTTTAAAAAAACCTTCGCTACACACATCGCCGACCACAATCATGAATGGCATCAGCGACATAGTCTATGCAAAGCATAAGCCACTAAGCAATAATGCCTTAATTGGTTTCTCAAATCTCTTGTTTCCCTCCTTGACAAAGACGTGGCCGCCACCTTCCCTCAGTCTAAAGACAAAGCCATCAAAAAGTCTCAACAGTTCGAGCTCATTTATTCTCAATCAATACACTTTTATACATTACTTCCTAAGGCCCCGAGACCCATGCCATTTGGCCAAGACAAACCTGGGATGTATCACTCCTTGGATGGATTGATTGGTACCACGAAACACCACAATCCACACCTACAACAACCACCTATGTATGGAACACCTCAATATCTGTCGGTATATGGAGGACTCCCTTATTATCCTCTTCCCCCCTATCAACAACCATACCTTGTTCCCCCCCCCGTCCACCCATAAGTGGACCCCCGTCGGCCCCAATGACATGCCCAGTCATTCCACCTAGTTTTGGAAACGCCTCTACCTCCGCTTACACCCTAAGCACTAGTGAAAGCACCACGCCTTCCTATGTCCCCTACGAATCATTACCACAACATAATCCATACTTCCCATTTCTTGTCCCTCCCCAGCCCATTGTTTCTCCACAAGCACAACCACATGTTGGGGTTAATTTTGTTCAGCCCTCTCCCATTCAGAAATATCAAAATTTTGAATAGATGAACATGGATAACCCAACCCATCAGTCGAACAATGCCAAAAATAAAGGAAAAAATCGAAACAATAATAATCTAGGACTAGGAGGGAACCAAAACCACCCCCCATGGAACCAACCCACTGGGGGCAACCAAAATCAGGGGAACCATAACCCCCAAGAGGGAAATAACAATAAACACCAAGGGAATAATAACAACACTCTTCGGAAAAACTTACCTTTTTCCCTTTGCAGTGAGTATGTCCATTATACCCACCATTTCTCTCAAATTGTTGACTTCAAATGGATGAAAGAATCTGGAAATGGACCATGTCCCCTAGTACTGCCTACTCCCCAGCAGGCCCCACAACAATATGGGAAAGAACCCCCCCGAGCTGTGTTACAAAACCCCATACCACAACAAGGGGTAATGAACACCCAATAGGAGATGCATCTGACCCCACCATAGATGGGGCAATATGCAAACCTAGGCACTCCTGTCGATCGCACTATCCTCCTCACTAGTGAGGAAGAAGTCCTTCTACAACGCACCCCCAGACTCTGCTCCCACTACCTCGGACGCAACCCCAGTCACAACTGGCCCACCTTTTATGATTCTTTTCCCTAATACTAAACCACCCACTTGTATTCCTCGCATCCCATTACGACGGAATGTCACCAACCCTCAGGCTAGGGCGACAAACAATTACAGTCTGGTAGATGACTTGGAATAATCTCTTGTTGCCATGTCAGTTTTAGAAGTCCTTCAAACCTATCCTACTCAATTTAAGTTGTTAATTTCCTTCTTGGGGGTAGTCGACCCTGTTGATACTCACCTCATTGCCTTCGATATTGATAGTGGGGAACCCCATCTCCCTGCTCTGGTGGCTTTTCAAATACCAGTTAAAATTAGGAACATCATAGTTGACAGTTGCATCATTGATGAAGGTGCATCCACCTTCATCATGTCCAAAATAGTATGGCAGAAACTGGGTTCCCCCAAGCTCATCCCATCAGCCATCACTCTGAGAGCTTATGATGGATGATCGTCCTCTCCTGAAGGGATTTTTCAAAATGTCCCTCTTAAACTCGGGGGAAAAACTATCCTCATTGACATTAAAGTTATCGACGCTCTGCTCGATTAAAACATCTTGTTTGGGCATAGTTACATGTATGCAATGAAGGTTGTGGCCTATTCTGTGTTTCGTAACATGATTTTCCCCCACAATGGGAAGATCGTCACTATCGACCAAGTGTCACATTACGAGCCCAACCCTTCCTCCAACATTGATAATATCCTACCCTTTGTCCACACTAATCTCGAGGCCTACTCACTCATCGAGATGGGTCCCAAAATTTTTAAATACCCATCCTTGATATGGACATACCATGGAGAACCTCCCCTCATACATCCCTTAGAGAAAGTATGTGTCATCTCATCCAATGGAACAGAAACTGGAGATACCCGTCCTCCTATAGAGGCTTCATTACTAACTGATGTCCCACTAGTTGCAGAGACCCTTCCTTAGGAATCCCTTGAGAATCCTCCAGATCCCCCTATTCTTGATTATACCCTCCCCCAGGGACACATCCCAATTTTGGAGACAGTCCCCCAAGCCATTACCCAAATCCCCTTCTTTTACCCCCCACCGGGTGTACAATATTTCCAGGTAGCCGCAACGCTTACCCTTCCCAATATGATGTTGGAAATTCCATTATGGTATCTACATCCACATGAGATGGTCCCCCAACCATCCCTCCCTCCCCAAATAGAAGGAATCTCGATGCAGATTCCAATACTTACCCCCACCATCCCACCCACTCCCCCACTTAATAGCACCCCTGCTACAGTTGGGGGCAGATGGAAGAAGAAAGAGCCTGCCACTTGACTTCCACCACAAGTTCATCCTTGTTGTGCACTATGAGATAAATATGGACACCCCACCAATAAGTTCCCATCTCTCCCCGAGCTACGCCATTCAATTCAACTTCTGCGAGCACCGACACCACTCGTCACTTCCTCCAATGCTACTACTGCATCCTCTAACACCGGTAGAAAAGGGTTGTGAACCAAATTCACATGTTCCATCTATTTTGAGTATGGCCATTACACCCACCATTTCCCAGTGTTACCTCAATTTCGACAGACTCTAACAACGGTTCGCTAGATATTCCAACAAGAACCTCCTCCATCTGCATCATCCCACACGCATGTCACTGACATCCACTATGTCATGACCTAAGTCAATGAACGTATGTGCTCTCTGTGAATTACTCAATAAATTCACATACCAATGTCCTACGATCATTGAGTATAGGCGTCGTCAATCGGCCCTTATTCCCAATCCTATAATGACCCCACTTTCGTTGATGTCGATAGTTCCCCCTACTCCCTCTCCCGATATTGTTTATATATTCTCCCCTGAGCCTAAGGGAATTCCCACTCCTCCATGGTTCATCGATAGCCTAGAGGAGGATTTTCACCCAAATCCCCCCAATTCTCCAGTTCATTTCCCCACGGAAATTTTATGCCCAACCACCATTTTTAACCCACATTATCTTGATATTTGGTTTATGTCGAGTGAACCATTACAACCTCCTTGTGATACCCCCTCTACATCGTCACCACCAGAAGACAACCACATGGTGACAATAACCAATGTTATTTACCTGGATCCACTATATTCTCAACAGCTCCACTGTGACGAAGACATCCTCGAAGAATTAACTTCCCCCGATTGCCCATGGGATCCACTCCATCACCTAGCGCTCTTTCTCTCACATGACGCCTTTGCACCTCCTAACCAAAACACCATGTACGTAGTCGAATCCAAATATTTTATCCCATCAGGGCATATAGACTGGTTTAATAAGCCTATCCCTGCCCTCGACGCTTTTGAGGAAGGTAATATCGCCAACATTTCCCCCACTGTCAAAATTGATATTTCCATCAAACCTGGCATCATAGAAGAAATCACCATCGGCGTCACGTGCTCTCTTGAAGAAATCATCGCTTACAAATCTCTCTTCCATGAATACCGAGACATTTTTTCCTGGTCATACACAGAGATGCCTGACCTTGATCCCTTTATTATCAAACATCGTATAGACACATGGCCTAATATTACCCTTGTATGAAAAAAGAAATGTCCATTACACCCATCCAAAGCAGTGGCCATCAAAGCCAAAATTGACAAATTACACGTCACAAGGTTCATATAACCCATCGTAGGTTCATATAACCCATCGCATATACATCATGGGTATCCAACCTTGTCCTTGTTAACAAAAAGCAGGTAACTATCCGTGTTTGTACAGATTTTCGCGATCTCAATCACGCTTGTCCCAAAGATAATTTTTGAAACACCCTTCATCGACCAAATTATCGATGATTGTGCTAGCCACGAGGATTTTTCCTTCATGGATGACTTCTCTGGCTACAACCAAATTCAGATCCACCTAGCCAATCAATACAAAACTGCATTCACTACCCCTTGGGGTACCTTTGCATATATTTTCATGCCTTTTGGCCTCAAGAACGCTGGAGCCACTTT
>JASDQU010186029.1:3212-17722 GCA_032191745.1 Picea mariana | reverse complement strand
AAAATTTCAACAAGGTAATTTGCAACAAAAAATTGAAGACTATAAGCTAGAAAATGATGAAATTCTCATATATAGGGGCATAACTTATGTACCAAATTCCCAAGAATTGAAAATTTTGATATTGAGAGAAATGAATAATGTACCTTATGATGGGCACCTAGGTTATCAAAAAATTATTGCAGCTGTCAAGAGACAATATTATTGGCCAGGAATGAAGAAAGAAGTTGTTGATTTTATTGCCAAATGTTTGGAGTGTCAAAAGGTAAAGGTTGAGCATAGACACCCAACTGGTTTGCTACATCCATTACCCATTCCCGAGTGGAAATGAGAAGTTGTAACAATGTGTTTCATCACCAAACTTCCCAGAACAAAAAAACAACATGATTTTATTATGGTAGTGGTGGATAAGCTTACGAAAGTTGCCCATTTTATTCCAGTAAAGCTCACTCACAAGGAAACCAATATTGTTGATGTTTATATGAGATAAATTTCGCGATTACATGGAATACCCAAGACAATTGTGTCTGACAGATATCCAACATTTACATCAAATTTTTGGAAGGGATTATTCAAGGGATTTGGAACAAATTTGAATTTTAGCGCAACTTATCATCCAGAATCAGATGGACAAACCGAGAGGGTGAATCAAGTGATTGAGGATATGTTGAGGATGTATGTGATGGATAAACCATCAAAATGGGAAGACCACCTACACTTAGTAGAGTTTACATATAACAATGGGTACCAAGCATCTCTAAATATAAGCCCATTTCAGGAACTTTATGGTAGAAAGTGCAACACACTGGTAAGTTGGGATATCCCAACAGATAGAGAAGTGGTTGGGCCAGATTTACTCAGGGAAATGGAAGAGAAAATGTTGAAAACAAAATAGAATTTAAAGGTTGCCCAAGACAGGAAGAAAAGCTATGTTGACAAGGGTATAACTCACATGGAGTTTAAAGTGGGTGATCATGTATTCTTGAAGGTTAAGACCAACAAAAGTTCACTGAAGTTGGTAAACTATTCCAAGTTGGTAGCTAGATATTGTGGACCATTTAAAATCCTACAAAGGATTGGTCCAGTTGCTTATATGATTGCATTTACTACATCTATGTTTGTTCATAATGTATTACATGTATCATTTCTCAAGAGATATATACCTAATGCTAATCATGTAATTGATTGAAATGTGATTCAGGTGGAGCAAGAAGGCGCTATCCAAGTGCATCGGGTACACATTCTAGACCGAAAAATCAAACAGCTTCGGAATCGAGCCATAGGTCTTGTAAAGGTCCAATGGACCTGGTACAGTCCTGAGGATGCTACTTGGGAGCATGAGGATGCAATGTGGGTAGAATACCCACATCGTTTTGAAGATTTTGGAAATCTTGCTGATATGTGTACATAATGCACTGAGGACAGTTCACAAATAAGGGGAGGGGATTATAATACCCCTAGGCCGAACCCAATTGTAAATATAAATGCAAATGTACTTAAGCTGGTGAGATGTTTGATATCATTTTTGTACACACCTTCCATGGTATAGTGCGCACATGTACTGCGCACTAAAATGATGAAGTGTGCACATTCCAGGATACCGCGCACAACAAACTTAAGTGCATGCGATTATGAGGCTAGGGAGCCTTTGTGTATATGTTGTGTTTTATAGGTTGGTGAGCCATTTATTATAAGCTAGCAAACTTGTGTGTGGAATTAGGCCAGAGAGACTAGATGCTAAAGGCCAGTGAGCCTATTTTTGTATATGTCTTATCATTAATATAATACATTGTTGCGTGTAGATCGACCACGATAAAAGAGTATGAGAGACTAAAATCCACTAGTTAGGGAAGGAGGGGGGCTAAAAGTTAAGGAGAAGGGGCTAAGATAGGGAGCTTAAGCCAAAAAAGAAATATTATATTAATATTCCTTAAAGTATAAAGTTTAGATAATTATTTTATCCTAAGTTCTAAGGATGGGGACAAATGGGCCAAAGTAGCTCTCAACATGACAAGTGTCAAGTTGGGAACATGAATACATATAGTTTGGACTTAGTTCATTTTCCCATTCCTTCCATCATCATTCACTCACTCATTGAGATGTCTTTTGTACCTTTTTGTTATGATCACTGTATTTGTACCCATACCCATACCCGTACCAATACCTGTACTTGTACCTGGTTATCTTAGGAGATGGACTGAAGAAGCGGGTTGTCATGCCTGTGGGAGACTGAAGAGGCGAGTTGTCAGGCCCATGAGCAATTTCTTTCTAGATGAGAGAATTATTAGGAATTGATTTCTTGAAGGTGCCAAACTGCAACTAGAGAGCTCTGAGACTTCATGTATGGCCTGTTGCTGAAGCCTTGGAAGAGAAGTGGGGCAGTCGAAGGACTCTTGATCAGAGAAGGGGCACACTTCTTGGGGTGGGACAGGTGTTACAGGAAAATCCCCCTACGGACAAGTGGATTTTCTCTTGAACCCTAAATATCTAAGATCAATACAGAAAGGTTATAACTTTGGTCACTCACATCCTTTTAAACCTATCTAAGTCAATGAAATAGAGAAAAAGAAGAAGAATGTACCTTTTTGTTGATGTTTTTCCTCGCCCGGTCCAAGTTGAGACTTGATCCACAAGCTCTTCAACAGGTCCTGCAATCCAATAACATCAAAGACAAAACAACTTCCTATTCTACCATGATTAATCCAAAACTAGATCTATCTATCAAAGACAAGTTCATGTAGGCATACACAACCTTGAAAGAAACAGGCCAAGCACATGTATTAATGAGAACTAGATAGCAATACTTACAAACCTTTGATGAAGTTGCAACAACCTATTCCAGCTCTCCTTGTCCAACCCCTTGCTTAAATAATCCACAATCAACATGAATATGCTTTACTGATTATCTCCCTTATGAGATCATAAGTTTGATGCCTATAAACTGCCATGTATTTTTCACCATGGGAAGGCCTCCTTATATAAGCTTGGAGAGGCCCAACCACCTTAGAGATTCTTGGGATAGGTTGAGGATATTTCTCCATCAGTTGTGGATCCTCCCTAAGATCCAACCTTGACCTTAGATTTGAATCTAACTAACTCCAGAGATGAGGGGGAGTTTTCCCTGATTTTCCTCAACAGTCAAAGATTCCCTCAAACAGCCCAATGCTCCCTCAGAATGGGACACAGAGTGTTGAAATGCTCCCCCAAAGAAGGGTAGGGAGCACTGGCACTCCCTGACAGTGGGTAGGGGAGCGCTGCCCAAAATTTCCTTAAAAAAACCCAACTCTCCCCCAGAAGGGTGCATAGAGTATTGAAATGCTCCCCCAAAGAAGGGTAGGGAGTGCTGGCACTCCCTGACAGTGGGTAGGGGAGCGGTGGCATTCAAAAATGACTTTTGAGTGGTTCTTTCCATGGAAAAATATTTGTACTCTTCATAAGATGATTTCTCCTTCTTAAACCAGTCTTTGAGGGTGTCTCAAGTGTCCTTGTGATGTCGTTAGAGACACGACATAAGAGATATGGCACTATGATGTTCGCAACACTTGAGACACTTGCGACCAAGATGTGACACTTGTAATGACGACAATAGGTCATCATTGAAATGAGTAATTTTGATGTGTAACAGATTGCCCCACAAAGTGCGAAGTTAGAAGATGGAAATTGATGACTGAAGTACTTTGTAGATTTTTTCGAGCAAGGGTATGGACATGAAGAACCTGGTAGAAGCTTCACACAACCATTAAACAAACATTATGACATGTTTCAAACCCAAGGTAGGCATACCTATGCTTGAGTGATAAAGACTTGCAAGGTATGGCCGCCATAAAATACACTGCGAATCCATAATTATATTAACAAAGAGTATAGCCACCAAAGATACAATGTGGATCTATACTTCCATGACATGAAATAATCGTAGCCACGAAAAATACACAGTGGATCTATGAAACGACAAGACATAGCCACAAACCAATACAAAGTGGATCTATGTGACTATATATGTGTCAATATTCAAGAGAAACTCTGTCACAACCTGGGTAAAGTACATATCAGAGTGATCACTCAACCTAGGGTATCCTTACCAATCCCGATGCGATACGAATCTAACCATGTGAATAGATGTCCTAATGTCGAACATGGCAGAGACCACTTGATTACGAGTCAATGAGGTAAATTGTTAACAAGTGCGAGGGAAATCACCATTGATGTCAATGATTCCCAAGTTAACCTAGTACATTCTAGTGAATATGAATAAATGAGTTGAATTCAAACATTTGTGGAATCCCCTGATCATGGGTCAATGATGTAAACCTACTGTCGAAAGCAAGGAGGCCTGCCATTGAGGCATGCAGGTCCTTTCGAATAATGTGTTGAAGTCGACAGGAACAAACTCGTCGAAGGAGGGCCTTGATGTATCCCTCATCAACGACACGAAACTGACACATAGATGTAAATTGGTAGATAAAATGAACATGGACTGACATGGGTATTAAAACATGATATTTGTGATGGTTGACTTTCGAGGCAGATACTTCCCTTAAACACTGAGGCACAACAACAGAAACATGACATGGACCAAAACATGATGATGCAATGGACACTGTGACTTTCATCAGGTGACCCAAAGGAGTAAAGAAACTCAGAGGATCGGCTCAGTGCAGAGGTTCAACAGATTAAAATGTATGCAAAGACAAAGTGTTGTCTTCAAGGGCGACTGTAAGAGTGACTTATAATGTTTTCAAAAACTGCTTGGCTTGCTTCCTTCAAAATCCCCCCCCATCCAGATAGATGAGTACTTCACTCTAATTTAACGAGCTCAAGGAGGGTAACACATGCTCGATATAACTCACCTTCGGTAAGTACCTCTTCCTTTGTTTAACGAACTGGAAGAAGTAAGGGTTCGATCCCGTATGGGCCCTTCAATGTATGATTGTTTAACGAGTCTAGAGAAGGTAAACTCAATGATTTTTCATGTTTAGAGAGTTTGAAAAGAACTTAAATATGCCTCCAATGTTTTCCTTTTTCATAATGTTAGTCTCGCGAGGCCGAAAGAGAGATAAATTATCACTCAAAAGATGCCCTTTCAAACCTTTTAACAAGTGGGAAAGGAAGCAAGATCACTCTACCATATTTTCATGTTTAGAGAGTCTGAAAAGAGCTTAAAGATGACTCCAGGGGGTTCCTTTTTTGTTTATCCATGCGAGTCTGAAAAAGAGATAAAATTTTACTCAGTTGCGTTCTCATGTTTTTTCGAGCGTGAGAAGGAACTAAGACCATGCTCGTTATTGGTTTCATTTTTACACAATCTTGAAACAAAATTAAACGTATGCTTGTAAATTTCCAACGTAATTTCCAAAGGTTGGGATACCCATGGATGGTTGGTACTCTGCCCCCAGCTTGAAAATCTAGTGGCATAACTCCAAAATGATAATCAAAGGCTGGAGACATGCCCCCCCAAGCTTCAATTCATTCACCGACTTTGAGGTTGTCACCAATTTATATACTAGATGGAGAAAAAGGATAAGGGTGGATGAAATGAAGGTTCAAATACAATACCTAACGAAATACTTGACTCAACATCTATGAGATCTAACGAAAGACTTGACCTGACAGGAGAGGTGACTGTTTCATTTTTTAACAAGCTTGACACAGGAAAAGAACTATTCTCAAGGCTCCGGGTTCAATCCCCAGATTTTTGTTTCATTTTTTAACAAGATTGTTACATAGAGGAAAAACTATGCTCATGACCTCTGTTTTATTTTTTAATGAGATTTCCACAGAGAAGAGAAACTATGCTCAAGACCTATGTTTCATTTTTTAACGAGCTTGCCACAGAGAAGAAAAATATTCTCGTGACTTCTGTTTCATTTTTTAATGAGATTATCACAGAGAAGAGAAACTATGCTCGTAACTTATTCTTGATCATGGCTTTCAAGAGGATAATGCTCTGGAAGGAAACCATGTCAAGGGACAAAACTCGGTCATGGATTCCAAGAGATATTCACTGAATGGAAGAAAAATGCTTTGGAAGGAACACATGTCGAGGGCCGCAACAGGGGTAAGGAGATCAGGCTCCATTAGCCCTACCGAAGAGATCACCATGTCAACTACCGGATCTAAGTCATCAAAAGCTGAAGGCATGGGAGACAACGCCACATAATTGACTTGTGGCAGAGGTGATACCAAATGCATATAAGACCTGTTTAGTGAGGTCATTGGATTGATGGTCAAGTCAGGGGCAATGCACAAAAGTTTATCAATAGTCACCATTCTTCCATTGTGAGGGAAATATATCACACAAAAGAGAGTGGACACAATAACTTTCATGGAATAGACATAATCTCGCCCAAGGAGTAAATCGAAATCCAAGGGGTCTTGGACTACCATAACATCAATAAATATAGTTTTCCCTCCCAAAGTTACGGGAAACTGAGGAAGGATCCCTAAAGGGTGTCTAGTTCTTCTGTTAAAAGAGAACAAAATCTGGGTAACCGACACAAGCTGAGGATAACCCAAAGCTTTCCAAGAAATAGAGGACAGAATACTAACGGACAAACCTTCATCTATCAACGCATGAGGAATGTCCTGACCACAAACCTGTATTGTAATCTTGAAGGGAATGTGAGAGGGAAGACGAGGTCCAGTTAGCACATACGAATAAAAAAAGATGGTCTCATTACTTGGAGGGGGTTTCGTAGGAGAGGGAGGAATGCTCCCCAACATGGTAGATTTTATATGAATGAGAAAAACGTGGGAAGAATCGGGTTTACTCTCTAGCGGGAGAGTAGGATCGATTGATAACGACATCAAATCGACTACTTGGGTTTCATTCTCAAAGGGGATAATGGGGTCGACAGGTGGAAACAAATCGACCGCTTGGGTTTCACTCTCTAACAAGAGAGCGGGATCGATTGAAGATGGGATTAGATCAACCACTTTGGTAACCAGTTCAACTAAGGACGTGACCAGATTGACGACATGATCAACCAGACTAACTGATGAAGTGACCAGAGCAACCACTTTGACACTTGTGAGAGTAGGAGTGGGATTGACCACATTGGCACTCTTCATATGAAGGGTGGGACTGACCAATGACGAGACTGGATCAGTCACTAGGGTTTCACTTTTCAGATGAAAAGTGGGGCTGATCGATGACAGAATTGGATCAACTACTTTGGTTAGTAGTTCAATCGAGGATGAAACTAGATTGACCACCTGATCAACCAGACTGACCTAGGATGGAACTAGATTGACCATTCTATCAACTAATGATGGGTTCATGGAAATCTTACGATAACTAGTTGGAAGTTAAAGCTTTTCCAAAAGAGAAGAAGCCTTGTCCATATGAGGAAAAAGGTGAGAATAATGATCACCTTCACATAACATACAAGGAAATTTGACAGTTGTCTTCTTCTTACCAACCTTAATGTCACTAGTTGAAGGGGATTCACCAGCATGTCTAGCAGAGGCTGATGATGTGGAGGACCACATTTCTAAGACCTTGGGAAGACCAGGGAAATCCATCAAAAATTGGTCACCCTTACAAAGACTGCAAGGGAATTTGGGTTTCAGACTCTTCGTTTGAGTCTTGTCTACCTCATCAACACTCCTAGTACAATGAATAATAGCTGGTTGCTTGGATCCAACATTTGATATGGTTGGAGGCTTGGTCCTTTTCGGGTTCTTCTTCTTCTTCTCTTTCCGTTTCTTCTTCTTCTTATCAACCTGGCTACTTGCTTGAGAGCTTTCACTAGGTGAAGAAGGAGAAAGGGAAGGAGAATTAATGGGTGAAGAAGGAGAAAAGTTGACATGAGGTTGATGTGTGTATGGTGTACTTACATCTGAAGCATTAGGTGTAGTTGAAGCACTGGGAAGATTCGAGATCACCGGAGTGGGGAACAACCAAACCGGTAATCCAATGGTGAGTCCTAGAAGACTTAGTGTGGCAATGTATGGAGGACCAATGTTTCCAAAAGAAGGAAAAGTGAAAGGTTCCCTAGGACAAGGGGTTCCGCCATTGGTACTCCCAGGAGTTGATGCCATTAATACTGACTCAACCTAAGGTCCACTAAGTAAAATAAACAACACACGCTATGCATCTAAGAAGCAAACGATCAACCAAAACTTGCCACAATGAAACCACTAGTTGGTGATGAAATCCAATGTCATGAGATCAATATAGGAAGGGGAGGGGATAGAGAGGGTCGATCAGTTACGTTGGCGACCTGCTTAACGAACTTATGCTTTGGTGCAAGCTTCCATGCGGTAAATGTGGATTTACCCTCCAAGGAGACCGAGTGAGTTTGACCAACGTCTGTTCTAGGTATAGTGAGACTTCCCTTCACCGTCACCTTGTGTAAGACCCTGAAGATTATGGCTACTAAGGTCACCAAATTGTAGTCAACCCCTAGGCGGGTACAATCGACAGTCCAGGCCGAACGTATGGGTAGGATAAAAAGTTCGAAATCCTTCAAGAGAACCGAGGACAAGTGGACCGGTAAAACTCGAGAGGACCCCGAATGGATTTGGAGTTCACGAAGCACCGAGACCAAATGAAGACATTTGAGGCTCAAGAAGAACCCACAATATACAAACTGACTACTACGGATGGTTAAACCATGGAGGGATAATCTCCGTAACTCTCCTGAAAGAGACCTCGTGCGTAACCCCTGTGTGAGAGGGGGATCCCAGTAAGCTGATATGAAAATTGGATTTGCTCTCCCTATCGCAAGATGCTAAGTTTGTTTGAAAGCTTTGGAAAGTTATCCTTTCAACCTATTCCAAAGCCCTACACCTTAAGTTAATGTAGTTTTTCTAATAAAAAATGTAAAAATGTCTGATAAATTTTAGTTTAGCGCTTTATTTTAAGGCTGTTGTTTACTCAGAGGTGTATGAGAGTGAAAACTGATGACATTATGATTCAATTCCTAAAAACATGCATAAGAAATGATAAGTAATCTTTTCTTTCAATGAATGTCTATTTAAGGGAAGGAGAATGGATTTTCCTTTCACTGTCAAACGCTAAGATGCAATGACCTCATGCAATTGTTCTTAATCAAGAATCCAATATAATGCTAACATGTTCAGAAATTGGTTCCAATATCCAAAAACCAATCATGAAAAAATATCCTTTTTTTTTATATGTCACTGATAATCAGTTTGATGTAAAGCTTCCTATGTGATTCAGACTTCAAGATCTATGAGATTTAGACAATCAGAAGCAAACTTCACATAAACAAAACACACTCTCGTTGTGATCAAACAAGAAACACAAATAAAACCAAATCCAGACAAGAGGAAATGCTTGGAGAAAGACCTCAAAGATCAAAATGAAATAGTGAAAAGATCTTTGAATCTCCTTGCAACAACTTTCATTCAGTTAGATAAATGAGAAGAAAACAGTAGATCGACTAAAAATCTCAGGGAAGAAGAGTGTCTCAAAGAAAGGAAAATAGATGTCAAAAATCCAAACAAAACATCATCAATCCTTAGAAATAAAAAAGTTGGAGGCTAAACAAGGACACATTGAGATAGTATTAACCCTGAGCAGATGAATCAACAAAAAGTAGACTCAGAGATCAACTCCCAAAAGTTTTTTTAGCAGAAAAAAACCAACGCTCTGGTGTCAAGGGTACCATAGCATTGTAGTTCTCTGTGGGAACCTGCAAGGGAGTGCCAATGCTCTGATAGTAGAGGCAAGGGAGTACCGACCTCTCAGAACCCAAAAACTTGCCCAGAAATAAAAAAAACTCAGAAAAATCCAGAAATTGAGTGTGTATGGGATGAATCCAAGAGCCAACAACACATATAAGAATCAAAAACACAACATGAATAAGATATAAAGGTGAGCAAAGGCCAAAAACAAGACCAAGGAAGGGAACCAAAACTGAAAAATTCAATCCCTAGTGGAGTCGCGGATTTCTGTTACAGGAAAATCCCCTTATGGACAAGTGGATTTCCTCTTGAACCCTAAATATCTAAGATCAAGATAGAAAGGTGCTAACTTTGGTCATTGACATCCTTTTAAACCTAGCTAAGTCAATCAAATAGAGAAAATGAAGAAGAATGTACCTTTTTGTCGATGTTTGTCCTCTCCAGGTCCAAGTTGAGCCTTGATCCGCAAGCTCTTCAATAGGTCCTGTAATCCAATAACAAAAAAGATGAAAAAACTTCCTATTCTACCATGATTAATCCAAAACTAGATCTATCTATCAAAGACAAGTTCATGTAGGCATACACAACCTTCAAAGAAACATGCCAAGCACATGTATTAATGAGAACTCTATAGCAATATTTACAGACCTTTGATGAAGTTGTAGCAACCTCTTCCAGCTCTCCTTTTCCAACCCCTTGCTCAAATAATCCACAATCAACATGAATATGCTTTACTGATTATCTCCCTTACGAGATCATAAATTTGATGCCTCTAAAATGCCATGTGTTTTTCACCATGAGAAGGCCTCCTTATATAAGCTTGGAGAGGCCCAACCACCTTAGATATTCTTGGGATAGGTTGAGGATCTTTCTCCATCAGTTGTGGATCCTCCCTAAGATCTAGCCTTGACCTCAGATTCAAATCCAACTAACTCCAGAGATGAGGGGGATTTTTCCTTGATTTTCCTCAACAGTTAAAGATTCCCTCAAACAACCCGACGCTCCCTCAGAATGGAACAAAGAGTGTTGCAACACTCCCCTAAAGAAGGGTAGGGAGTGCTGGCACTCCCTGACAGTGGGTAGGGGATCACTGCCCAAAATTTCCTTATAAAAACTCAACGCTCCCCCAGAAGGGTGCATAGAGTGCTGGAACACTCCCCTAAAGAAGGTTAGGGAGCGCTGGCACTCCTTGACAGTGGGTAGGGGAGCGTTGGCCTTCAAAAATGACTTTTGAGTGGTTCTTTCCATGGAAAAAACTTTGTACTCTTCATCAGATGATTTCTCCTTCTTAAACCAGTCTTTGAGGGTGTCTCAAGTGTCCTTGTGATGTCGTTAGAGGAACGACATAAGCGAGATGACAGTATGATGTTTGTGACACTTGTGGCCAAGATGTGAAACTTGTAATGACGACAATAGGTCATCATTGAAATGAGTAATTTTGATGTTTAACAACATGCATGTGGGGAATGAGGGACTATAGGCTATTAGTTTGAGTTGACACCTGTGACAAAGTCTTTCCTATTATTTGAGATACATTTGTCTGGTTATGAATCCCTTTACCTGGGTGGAGTTTAGTCCCATCTCGGGGGTGACCCACTGCTAAGAGTGATGAACATCGTGGTCTAAGGCTGGGAGGTTCGTGGAAGGTCTTCACGCAGTTGGTGACATTTTTACCAAAATAAGTGTCCATTTTGTGTTAAACTACATGCTGCATTAATATGTATGCATTTATTTTTATGGGTTTTTCCTATGTGTGGTTTACACCTGTCTTTATATTTATGGGTATTGCCTGTCTATGCTGCATGCATATGTTTATTGTTATTTCCGTATGAATATGTGTATTTACATAATGTATTTGTTTGTTTTAAGTTATATATATAAAGTTCCGCAAGAGTTTCTGTGTGTATATGTTTTAATCTGCATACAACTCAAAATTTTTATGTGACATAGCCCAGTTGGATGTTGGGGATGTTACAATTGTCTCTTTCAATCTTGGTTGTGATGCCAGAGTGACTAGATGAAATCTGTAGTGAATATGCAAAAAACCCAGAAACATGTGCGATCATCAATAATCCGGTTCAAGGTTCCAATTTCAAATGGAATAATGACATCCTTTGGTATAAATGAATAATTTACCTAAGTTATCACTCAAAATTTAAGTCCAATATCCTTAAGGGTCACATGACTCACTAGTAGCAAGACACATGGGTTTTTTCAAAACTTTCTACAGTGCACATCAATCCTTTTTTTGGAAGGGAACGGGTAAAGATATTCAGAAATATGTAGCAGAATGTGATCAATGCAAAAGGAACAAAAGTGAAAATGTTATGACCCCAAGATTGATCCATTCAGTAGATATTCCTAACAAAAAATGGGAAGAAATATCCATGGAATTCATTGATAGGTTATGCATGTCAGACGAAAAGGACAAAATCCTTGTGGTGGTGGATAGGCTTACTAAGTATGCCCACTTCATAGGAGTAAAAAAATAGATTCAACAAAACAAACTTCTGAAACATTTTGTAAAAATGTTTACAAGTTACATGGATTCCAAATAATGTTTGTTAGTGACATAGATGCAAAATTTAAAGGTAATTTCTGGAAGGAATTCTTCAAACAAGTTGGAACATCTCTCAACATGAGTTCAACTTACCATCCCTAAATAGACACAAACAAAATTGTTAATAAGTGTTTGGAAGCATACCTTTGTTGTTTTGTTACCGATAAACATAATAAATGGCTCCAATGGTTACATCTGGATGAGTGGTGGTATAATTCCACATATCATACTTTCGCCAAAATGACTCCATTTCAGGCCCTTTACGGTTATGAAACTCCTGAATGGAAGTAGTTCACTATAACATAAACAAAAATTCCAGTAGTGAGGGCGAAATTAGAAGAAAACCAAAAGGTATTTCAGTCACTCAAAGAAAAATTAAATATCGCAAGGAATTGAATGAAACAACAAGCTGACAGACATAGCACTGAAAGAGAATTTGAGCTTGGATATTGGGTATTCGTAAGGCTCCAACCTTATAAACAACTATCCTTGAAATAATATGGAAAGAACAATTTATCTCCAAGGTTTTACGAAGCATACTAGGTTAACAAAAAAATAAGCTAGGTAGCATACATGTTGGACCTACCAAAAAAAAGCAACATTCACAATGTTTTCCATGTGTCTTGTCTCAAGAATGCATTGGGTAAGCACCAAACAACTCAAACAATGTTTCCTACTTTTGAGGATGAAGGAAAGACTGTTTTAAAACCAAAATGTATCCTTTCCACCAAAGAGAAAATATTGCGATTACAAGTATTTAAAGAATATATTATCAAGTGGAAAAGCCTACCGGAAAATAATGTTTCTTGAGAGACAAAGAATTTTCATCAACAACATCCATCCTTACCCATACTTTGAGAAAAAATCAATCCTTAAAGAAAAAACAATACTATATACATTATAAATAAACTAAATAATAATTTAAAAGATAATAAAGGTAAATAAAAAACGCTAGATAATAAATCAAAGATAAAGTCAATAGATAATAATTAAAATTAATAAAGAGTTATTACTAAAAGTCACGACTCTTTATTCAAAGACACTTGGGGTATTATTTAAAATGGACCTCTGCCCGTCAATGTAACATCATATCATCATTAATAAAATACATTATTACTTTCAAGCTTCAAGTATTTTCTCTGCTACACGTAAGCAAGAATTAACTATGATTTTTCAAACAAGAGATTTATTTCTCCTTGTTTAACAAAACCTTGTCAAAAAATTTCTTGCAATCTTATTTTCCTTCTTGTGATTCCTAGTCAAATTAGATTGTGACATCTTGTAAAATTGATGCTTGATCCTTGATTTGCAAGTTGTAAGGTGTTCTATTGATATATTGTTTTCATTTAAAAAAATATTCGCCTTTTCAACCTGCTCTTTTATTTTACATTGTAAAATACACACTTCATATTGAAGATCTTCATTAACATTCTTAATCTTTTAAATTTTCTTCACTTAAATTTCATTTTCTTTTTTATTAATTATCAACTTTATTAATGAAAAAATGATGATATATTTATGTGTTATTCCAATAACTTAATTTAGGAATTAAAAGATATCTTATTACTCTCGGGGACATGAATCTCAAAATAATATTTTCTTTAACCTAGTCTTTTGATAATCCTTTAATGGGAACTTTTGCTTTATTTTTACTTCCATTCCTTCTCTATCTTGTAATTTTATTAGTCCCCTCCTAGCCAGGGACTATAGCTTTCGGTCACGAGTTAAACTCCTCTGACTTTTATTAATTCATCTTAAATTTGCCACATTTCCTAAGTTTCGTGAAAGATTTTATTAATTTAACTTAAATTTACCCACCTTTCCCAGGTAAATTTTCCAACCTTTACCAAGTTTTGTGAAAAAAATAAATTTGCCAACCTTTCCTAAGTTTCTTTGTGAAAAAATTATATTAATTAGATTTATTTTTAAATACAAATTTATTTTTTTATTATTCAAATTTCAAAAACCTAATTTTTGATTGGGTAAATATTAAGTGATGGGACTTTAATCCCGTGGTGTATCTCATTTTTTCCCCTGAATTGTCAGATATTAAAAATGATTTAAAAAAAAATAAAATTAATTATTGGTTATTGGGTAGGTTCTGATTACATTGAATAAAAAATATTATTAACCGGAAATCCTCTGAATACACTGCAATAAAAGATCTTATTAGGCGACAATCTAAGATCCACCTTGCTACCTGGCTACAACTTCTCCATCACCATGCACAATATGTATGGGCAAGTAGTAGTCACAACAGTCGAAGCTTTGACAGACTACCATCTTTGCATCACTTACA
>JASDQU010186028.1:0-11754 GCA_032191745.1 Picea mariana | reverse complement strand
TTCGGGAGTCGGGAGAACGGAGGTGAATCATATCGGGAGTTCTGATACGCAAAGTCTCAACACAATCTGGACCGTTAGATCATGGAAGAATTGGGACCGTTGATCTGTGGCGAGGAGATATCGACATTTCAGATATCGAGATATGAGAGGTGAGTGATCCTCCAACTTCGCAAAATGCGAAGTTCCGATAAGAACTTGAGGTTGAGTCCCTAGTCACAGTTGGTGGTCGTATGAAAGAGGAGATAGCAAGTGTTAGGCCCTTGTCGGGAGAGCGGAGATCAGGAGAGTCGAGGTGACTCACACACAAGGACCCGATACGTGATTTCATGACGCGCCTTTTAGTTACGCTTGTGGTCACGGGTAGTGGTCACGTGGAGGGGGCTTGCAACCGATGCTAGGTCGCACAGGTGAAGTCTCAAAAATACATGTGGATTGATTTCTTAGAGATTCTAGTAGGGAACCAAAGAGTTGCTTCAGATCAATAATTTTGAAGGTCCATTGACCAAGATTAGAGACCATGTATGGAGGATTCAACTAATTGAGAAAAAATAATTATGTTTTTATTTACCCCCCGTCATGGGTGTGTTACATGTAGCCATAGGGGTTTTTTCCTGCTAGCACCCGATCCATTTCTAATGAGAAGTTGGGATTCCTAAAAGGAAGACAGATACTAGATGATATAGGAACTGCTTAGGAATTCCTACATAGTATAAAGGCAAAAAAGCTAAAATCTATGATTTTGAAGCTAAACCTTAAGAAGGCGTATGACTTCATAAATTGGGATTTTTTAAGATTGTCTTTATTATAATCGGTATTTGGCCTACCTACTACTAACTGGATTTTGAGTTGTGTGACTTCAGCCACTTATGCAATATTGATAAATGGGGAGCCTACATCTTTCTTTCAGAGTGGTAGAGGCTTAAGACAGGGTTGTCTACTATTGCCCTTACTTTTTATTTTTGTAATAGAAGGAATCAACTTATAATTTAAGAAGTGATAGGCCGATGGGAAGATGTCAGGGATCAAAGTCTCCAGAGTTATTAATATCCTACATCTATTTTTTGTGGACGATGTCCTCATAATGTCAAAGGCCTCACCAACAAAATGGTTGGAAATTGAAGGAATTTTATTAGTATTCTATAAAGCGTCGGTCTTAGAAGTTAATCCACAAAAATATCTCTTCTATACTTATGGGGTTCAACATGAGGTTGTAGATACTTTCAAAGTGTTTTTTCCATACAATTTTGTTGATCTTGAGGATGGTTTAAACTATTTGGGTTACTTCTTAAAATCAGACAATTGCAAGGTTGTAGATTAGCGCTGGCTTATTTCAAAGTTTGAAAATAGAATTAATCAGTGGTGCAATCGTTGGATGTACCTGGGGAGTGATTTGTTCTTATAAAATATGTCCTGGAGAGCCAACATGTGTATTGGATGGTTGTTGGTGTATAAATATGTTTAATATATATCTTACACTCATTTAAATGTCAATCTGGGATTCGTAATCAAAAGAGTTGTTACACTATATGTGCTGATAACAGGTAACCTACCTATGTTTGTTGCATATAGGAAATAATTAATTACATACAAACTCTGTTTCTAATATTTCTAAATACTTCAAACACCCATGAACTTAGAAGAGGAAAACTGATAATGAAACTTCTTCACACAAACAGCCAATCAAAAAGATGTTATCCTAGAGAAACAAGTCTATTCATTCTAGGCTCATGAATTAAAGAGATGAATTTGAGAAGCTTGTCCCTTGTAGCAATAAAAACAGTAAATAGCAATCAACTCCAATCACTCTTGAAATCGAAATCAATTCCAGCTTCATGTAATTCAAACAAACCTGTGTAGTACAGAAAACAATCAATATAATTGAAAGACTTCATTATGGAACATGAAGTAAAAAGATGAAGTCCTATTATTTATGTACCCACTAAGAAGACTATTGTCTCACACTCAGAATAACAATATTTGTTTACTAAGCAATCTCACACATCAAATTCTTAAATGTTATCCTACAGGAAAAGAAAGGAAACTAACTGCTCACACTAATTCAAAAGCAAGAGATTCTGTGTTGAATATTTACAATGCATTTAAAAAAACATTGACAAAACATACCTGTTAAATACTCACACAATCAGACAAAGAATATATGGAGAGGTTTACCTTAGTTGGGAGAGTGGGCCCTTGCCGAACCAACAAGGTTCCTCTAAAATGATAGCAGACTAAAGCGTTCTAATCATACCCAAAAATTGCACAAACAACATCTGCATTCCTTCAATTGATTAAGTGGATCAGAAATTCAACATTTCATTTCCCAGCATAACAATGTATATCACTCTCCAAAAACCAATCTTACATCATAGCAATTTCTCTCCCTTTTGGCTTAGCCATCACTCAATTTATATGATTTTTACATTACAAATTTGGATCTAGACAATCCAATCCAAATCAAAACCATTTTACATCAATGGAGGTCGAGTAGAACCATTAGCTAATCAAGGAAATGCAGTTACCACAAATCTAGGCATGATCTTAGAATTTCTGGAAAATTGGCAAAGATTTAGGATGGATCATTCCCCCTGAGATGGAGGTCCACACGTATGCGATATGGAGATTCTGGCCCACGAGACTGAATGAAAACATCGCTTCAGACAAAACTCATGTCCCCAAATTTTGATATTCATCGTCATCAGCCCGGAAATCTAGGTGAAGTTCTAGTACCAAAATCTTGTAGGTAGGTGTTTAGTACTGGAATACACACAGTCACACCATGAGCACTAGATTAGCACAGAACATATGTTGGTACCGGATTAGTCACCTAGGCAGTACCAGATCAATGTTGCTTGATATTCAAATGATTAGGATCATACAAAATCAAACATTAAATCAAATTAACTCAAGAAAAACTAAACAAATCATGCCTTAATCATAATTTACCCCTTATGCACATGAACAAGGTCACTAAATGGATTTATGGAGGAAACAGTCAAGTATACACTCATAGCATAGGTAGAATAGGCTCAGATAGAGAGTAACATAAGGCATTAGAAGTGTCAAAATGGAGACTCAACAATGGCCCTGGAAAATATCCCGGCCTTTGTTCTCAATCGGATCAAAGAATTGATCTTCTCCTTCTTATGGTCAGACATGAGAGGTAAACAACATTTACATCTCTACAGGTTGGAGTCTATCACAAAGAAAAAATGTTTTGGTGGTTGAGGGTTAAGAAATTTACAACTCTTCAACGTATCTTTGTTGGAAAATGCTTTATGGAGAGTCTTACTAAAAGATGGAATCTGGCTCCATGTAATAAAGTACAAGTATCTACCCTACAACTCAGTTTCTACCTAGCTCATATCGGCAACAGTTCATACTTCTCGGGCCTCACAGATCAAAAGGAACACTAAACAATGACTTGGAATATATTTTAAAAAATATTGAGGAAAAATGAAACACTCTACTACTGGATGAAGAAGAGTTGTGGCATCAGAGAAGTAGGGAGATCTAGATAAAAAGTGGAGATAAAAATACAAAGTATTTCCACCATTTTGCTAGCAAGAGGAGAAAAAACAAATACATCTGGGAGATACGAGATGAAAATGGATAGGAACATTCAGGACATGAGGATCTATAATGTGCAGCAATTAGGCATTTCAAAAAAAAATTTGAGGATCAGGGGAACAATTTCATTGTTGACCAGCGTTCTACCATTGAACTCTTTCCTCTTTTTTTTGATGAGGAGGATGTAAGGAAGTTGGAAAATCCATTTTCTAGAGACGAAATACTCGAGGTCTTAAAAGGGTTCGCAACTGATAAAATCCCCAGTTCAGATGGGTGGACGGTTGAATTCTTTCTACATTTCTTCAAACTGGTTGGCGAGGACCTGTTGGAAGTATTTGAAGATTCCAGAATTAAAGGTAAACTGATTAAATTTTTAAATTTGACCTTCCTTGCACTTATCTGACGCAGTCGCACTCCTCGGAGCACGCCCGCTCCCTCAAGATCTTCTTCCACTCACGGCCCGAAGAACTCAAAGGTTCCTCTAATTCCCTACCAGGAATTCTTCACCCACAGATTCTCTTCACGCGATCCTCCTTGCTTTACTTATCGGGGGATCGGAACTCGTGGCTTTGCAAGTTCAATATTCGTCCCTGTTCTCTCGAATCCCCGAGACCCGATGGCCAGTCCACGCTAACTTCTTCCCGTATCTATCAGGATTTCTCTTATCGAGGTTTCTCTACTAACAATTGGAATTTCCAAACTTCAAACCCCAATGTGTCGATCCTCTGATGCACATGAGTGAATTAACTTTTCCACCTCCCATCTTTTCTATCGGGATTTCAAAATTCGCAGAATCGCGAATCCTGATGCCGAAGGAATCGGGACTTAACTTTTCTCGATCCCCGATATGGTATGCCACCTGTACTCCACTAGCCTTGTTGTGGCCCACACTATCCTTGTAACTTGTCGGGATATCGCGTATCGCGATATCATAGTTCTCGTTGAAATCTTTTGGGGCTTCAACTAGCGAATACCCGATACACGATATCACGTGTGGATCCGACGGCTCCTATGGCATGGATCGATGGCTATACCTCTCCTGAGATTCGAACCTCTTCCACCCTTACACTGCAACCTCCCTGCACCTCCGCGAGATCCAACGACCCACGGGACTTCGCGAAATCTCCTCAAAGGGATTTCGACCGTCCACTCTTCCCTTCGAAAATCCAAGAAATGTAGAAGTGTCTCCCCACGAGACTCGTTCACTTGCTCGCCAACCTGCGACGCTTCCCTCGGACTTATGATAGCATATTTCTTGCGCTTATCCTTCAGTGAATTTGAAGGCCTACTCCTCCTGATCTTTTCATGACTTCATCCTTCTTGGGAACCTCTTGCATGCATTCCTTGCAGCAAACCTTCAACCTCGACTGAGTGTTGAAGTATTTCGACTCTGTGCACTCCTGCAGCAGCAGTCTTTCAATTTCTTGCTCAAGTTCACAACCCTGAGACTTCCTTCGGCCTGCGCACTCCTTGCATGGCTTCTGTGCCCAACTTCACTTTCAAGGAAATGAGAACAAAAGCTATCTCTAATTGAGCTCTCTGTCAACGCACTCCTTGCGGACAATTTGTTGACGGGTGAAATCGACCGTCCGTCAACTGAGAAAGTGGAACTAGTCTGAGGTTGTCTAATAACCCAATCCGTTTGGAATGAACCACCCTGACGGGTTTAGCGTCTTCGTTAGCCGATCTAAGGTCCTAAGAGAACAAAAGAAAACTAATCTAAATTAACTAATCTAACTAAAAATAAATAAAACTAACTAAACTAACTAACAATAAATAAAACTAACTAATAAACTAATCTAATTAAAACTAACTACTAAACGAACTAAACTAAAACTAATTATTAAAACAAACTAAACTAATCTAACTATTCGATGTATACAATCTACTAATTACTACTATACTAACTCTAACCAATTAACTATCTAACTACTAACTGCAATATAACTTATTCACAAAATGTACAATATCCACAATTTATAGATTTAAATAAAACCTGAAAAACTCATTAATATTCTGCCCTAAGACAGCGAGAGATATTTTTTGTTGCTTTTATAATTTTATGAACAGAAATAAGACAGAAAAATAACTAAACTAAATCGCTAATCTAAACTACAAATATATCTAATCAAATCAACGAAAATAATCACAAACTAACCTGGACATACGCTCCAGATTTTCCCTGTGTATGATGACTGTGCTAGCAGATCGGAGGAAGGAAACTCGCACCAAATAATCCAAAAGCTTCTCGTAAACGATAGATGCAATGCTCTTTAAGTTTGTTTACAGGACAAACAAGACATAAAAATCATAACAATTATATGATTTATAAATCTCCACAATTAGGTAAACCTGTTATGCAAAGACTTATACAGAATAATCCAATGGATGAAGAAGAGAAATATGTCATTCATAAACTGAATCAAGTAATTGCTATGTTTTTAAATACTGGAAGAAATCAAATATGGATCATATTAATTAATTCATATCATTTGCAAAAGACTAAGATAGCTAAAGTAGTCATTAATCAAATGCAAATTGATAACATAAACATGAAACAAAAGATTGATATTATGAAAGCTAAAGCTGTAGCAGAACATCAATTTATGTCTCAGTCTCTATTAGATATCCATTATCCTGGTTCTCCCACAAGCAAGGATGATCCTTATTACAAAAAATAATAAGTATTTAAAGGTTTTCCACAGGGTAAAACCTCCCTGTGGAAGTTCTAAAACTGTTTACATGAAATCTGGGAAGATATCCCAAAGTTGTCTAAACTAAGAAATTAAAATAAAACTAAAACATCCAAATATCCCCTAAACTGCCCAACGGGTCCCATGCAATTCGAATTCACCTAAAAATGACCAAAAATGAAAAAGTTAGAAGGATCTTTTATTAATAAAAGGATAAAAAATCTAATTCTATAGACTAGCTACAGAATTATCTGATTCTGTAGCTAGTCTAAATAAAGATACAGAATCAGCATTGAAATTAATCGAAAATCTTTTAAAGAATTCCATTTAATTGACATCCAATAATTATTTGAGAACGAATCATAAATTGAAATCGTTATTCCATTATGAACTCAAATAGAATCATAAAATCATTCAACCGAATACAGAGATAGGTGTACTCTGTTCGTTTAGTTACCACATAATCGAGTTTAACATAATCATAATCAAACAGTTGAGAAACCGTTTGATATCCAATGCAATCAATACAAAAACAAATCTTATGCATTTGTTATGCCGGTTTACTAACAGGAGATATGCTCGAATCGAACAGGATCGTTTACAATTTATTATGGCTGTAACGACATAGCAACCGATTTATACCATAAGTGAATCAAACCAATACTGGCGCGTAATTATCCACAAACGAAAGCGTAACAATGTGAAATAGAGTTCGTACGAGATATCCGATCATTTGTTTTTGCAAACTCAGAACTATAGGTTTTGACTCAACAGAGGGTTTAGGCTTGTTCCTGGCCATCCGTGAAATCAAACGAGTGTTCTTTTTACCCTTAGCGTTAGCGGTAGGGTTTGCCTTGGGATTTTTGCTCACAGGCTTTTTAATAGCTTCTGTACTCTTAGTTACAGCGTCGGGTAAGTCGATAGGCAGGTAGGCCGAAGGCCTAGGAGCAAGCAATAAGATATTGAAGGGAGCCGAGGGTACAGCCTTGATTTCACTCACCACAGGTTTGTCAACCTGTATAGGGTTCGTATCCTCGAAACCATTCCAAGCAACAAAAGTTCTCCAACTATCACCATGCAAACCCAAATGATAAACAACGATAAGCTTAATAAGCCCATAGTGGAACAGGATTCTGTCAGCCTGCTGCCTTTTGAACCTTTTCGACATTTTATACAGGCTACGATGAAAATAAAAGGGCATGTTCAACGAGTATCCCATAAAAATCATAAGCAAACGCAGGTGGTAGAGGAACACAAGTCGGTATCGACCTTCACAGGTCACGAACTGTTTGATTACCATCAAAGTATCATGCCATCGTGGTTTAAGTGCAGAGATGGGCATACCTCTGTCACAAGAGGTGACTTTGTGTGAGAAGAACAACAGTGTCCATGGGACCTCCTCGACCTTACAATTCTTAAACCAACGTTGTCCTGTGGCAGGTAACCCTGTGACAAGACTGATAAATTTCTCATCAATTTCCAACTGTATGTCGCCCACCTTGGCTCTACAGCCATCGAAGGTAATGGAAAACTGTCATGCTACACAGAGATTAAAACCCTCAAATCGTTTCACGAAGGTGAGCCATCCATTATCTTCCAAGTCTCAGTGGGCATTGTCAAACATTAACAGGGCTTGATTTCCATTTGGTTCGATTCGCACGATTGGTGCCATGGAGCCAGGCACATGGTAAGCCGAGGGTTTGTATCACCAACACACACAGGAGCAGAGCTACCCGAGCTAACAGAAGTGAGCAGGAATAAGGGATAAGCATAAATGCAAGCATGTGAAGGTGGTGGAGTCTGCCATGCAAAATATTCATTACCAAAGTACAACCGCCAATTTACATAGTTGTTCAATCCATAATAGTAGTTCAACCATCAAGTCATGTGCCCAACTAATGAAATCAAATGTGTACACCAATGCGTGCAAATGTTATGCCATAGTGTTTAAACACCTGGCTTATAAATCAAAACCAAAATCAACTATGCGCCAATGTATCAGCTCATATAATCAAAAGTTTAACCAAAGTGCCAAACGGTATTCATATAATCGACAAGCCAAAAGTCATATTAACATAAGGATCATATCAAAAGACATATATATAAAAAAAATTAATCATAACCCCTATGCATTTTCCTAGAATCAATGGCCAGGCAGGTCATATAAAGTGCAAATCCAAATGCTAAATGCCTTACAAACTCAATGAAACACAATCACATAATCAATATAAGAATGTCCAATGGGTATAGTTCGAAAGTTCTGCCAGCTACATAATGATAAATAAAAGGTAAGCGCAATAGGCATATCGACACAAAGATAATGACAGTTCAGATAATGATCGAAATACGACTTCAAAAGATGAATTTTTCACGCTTACAGTCGTGAAAACAGAATGAAGACAAATGTGCAAATGTCACAAAAAATGGGAATGTCGTTTATTAGAAAATTGTGACGAAAAAATTGATGTTTGCAAAACATAAGTGTAGGCAGCTTATAAGATACTAGAAAAAATGCATTGGCTGCCAACAATGGCGACACACTGGTAGAAGCAGTTATCTCTGCAAAAGGTACAAATTTAGATTAGGACAACAAAGATAATTTCAACTCGAAAATAACTAGCAGAAAATCGTACAAACATCATCATTAACCATTTTTTCCAGTAGTGTTTCAAAAGATGAAAACCAATAACAGTCTTAAGATTAGCAAGTCACGATATTAAAGATAAAATCTCCAATACTATTGGCATAGCCACTACTGCCAGCAGGCATTCATAGCCTCGACAGGGTTGCCATTTAACCCACTCTGACATCTATATCATGTTAAGAAGTTCTGGATCAGAATAAAGGACATTAAATAGGTTTCTTTTTTACAAATTTTCATACATCCGACATTGCTTCGCTGCCAGCGGGCCTGTTCAGTACCCCGGCGAAGTTGTCTTGGTGTCATGCATGCATTTACCCACTGCCAACAGACCTGTTCAACATCCCGGCGGGTTTACAAGCACTTCCCACGGCTCTTCTTAATAATTTTATTTTGTTTTTCATAGGTATATAGCTGAGTGGGGTGACGCTAAAAATCTTGATATTTTAACATATTTTTTAGACCTCATCGGAATCTTTTTTTAGAGCTATCCTTTATTTTGATCCAAAGATGTTTCATTTACAAAAACAACTTCCTAAGGCAAGGAGACATCTTCTGAGTCATTCCCTTAAGGAATAGGGACAGCGTAAAAAGATAATAGATGATCATGACAAGCTTTACTCAGAGATCGAAATCAGCTAACTTCTTTCAATCAATAGATTTTTCCAACACAGATATAAGTTTAAGAAATATACCATTGATGTTTGTACAAATTTTCAGAAGTTATTTCAGCGAAGGAATTTTCTATCGTCTTTGTCTGAATAGCTCAGTGTATAGGTATGTGTATTTTTCAAGAAACACAAACTGATAAATTCAAATCAAAATCAAAACAGAAAACAAACGAAAACACAAACACAAATGAAATATTTACATAATATACAAGGGTATTCATCAAGCAAAGTATCTCTTCAGGGCTTGGCCATTCACCAGGTAGGTGTCAGGCTGCCCTTCAAGATTCTGCAATCGAAAGGAACTAGGACCCAACTTTTCAGCAATTAAAAACGGTCCAAGCCATAAGTTTTGAAATTTTGTATGTTCTCCCTTTCCCTCATGCGGTTTGTCCCACTTCAAGACGATATCACCTACTTCAAAATTCCTATCAAAAGAAGAGTTAGAATCAAACCATCTCTTAACCAACTGTTGATGTTGATCTATCTTACGTTTAGCTTGGGCTCTTACTTCCTCTAGTTTCATCAAAGCATTAATTCGGTTTTCTAACGGGGGACAATCTTCTTCTTGAACTTTTTGTGACAAGTGAAGCAAAGGAAGAAGAATGTGAGGTGGCAGAATTGCTTCTCTGCGATAAACAAGAAAAAAGGGGGAGTTGCCTATAGCAGCTTTTGGCGTTACCCTATCAACCCACAGTGCGTTCAGCAGTGCATTGTGCCAATTCTTGTGATTTTCAACCACGGTTCTCTTGATAATTTTAATCAAGTTCTTGTTTGTTGATTCTGCTAATCCGTTGCCCTGGGGGTAGTAACTAGAAGAATACTTCAGATTTATTCCTTTTTCCAAAGCAAAATCGCTCATCTCAAGAGAAGAAAAGTATGAAGCATTGTCAAAGACTAAACAGTCAGGGATATCGAAACGGGTGATAATATTCGAATTTAGAAAGGCGATTACCTGACTGGTGTTGACATTTCTTAACGCAGTAGCTTCAGACCATCGAGTAAAGTAATATGTGGCTGTCACAATATACTTGTGCTNATGCTTTCTGACAGATGATACATTTACGACACAAGGCATGGGCGTCCCTAAAAAGCGTGGGCCAGTAGTAACCGGCTCTTAAAGCCTTATGAGCGGTGGTGTCGCCACCGAAGTGACCACCAGCTTCTCTTGCATGCAACTCTAGCAAGACCTTTTCTTCTTCATCTTTTTCGAGACAGCGCATCAGTATGTCGTCAGAACTTTGACGAAATAGAATACCATTAATTAGATGAAAGGAGGCAAACTTTAGCCTCAACGCTCTTCTCTTGGCGGGATCAAGGTGACGGGGGGCTGACCCATGTTCGAGACAAAATCTAATATCGTCGTACCAGGGACTAACAAGTTTTTGTGCACAACAGATTAGGTTTTGATCGCTTTGTCCTAGGTTTGACGTATTGCTGTCTTCTAGCTGTCCTATTTCTGAATTAACCACCAACTTACATAACCCTTGGCCTCTCACAATCTGAGCTGGGGTGATTTCTAAGTCATACTCCTACAAGGAGGTGACCCAGTTAGCTCTCTTTTCTCCTAACTCCTTCTGTACTAACAAGTTCCTTACGGCAGGGTAGGGGACAATGACTTTCATCCTTGACTTCAAAAGATAGGACCGGAAGTGCCTAACTGCTTTGAAAACAGTGTAGGCTTGTCGATCAACCGCTGGATAGTTAAGTTCAACACCTTTGAAAGAAAAACTCATAAAGGCGATGGGTACTTCGTGGTTCTCGGCATTCTTCTGAGTTAGGATGGCTGCATAGGAATGGTCAGAGGCAAAAGTATAGAGTGTAAAATCTTGAGAGAAGTCAGGGCTCATGAGAGACGGAGCATCTATTATGGCCTTCTTTATGGCATTGAAATCTTGATTTTCTGTGGGTCCCCAGTGATATTGGATGTCTTTCTTGATCAAATTTTGTAAAGGCCTAACCATTTCGGAGAAACTGGGGACAAATATTCTCACGAAGTTAATCTGGCCTAAGAAAGACTGCATGGATTTTTTGGATGTAGGAGGGGGAAGTTTAGCGATGGCCTGAGTCCTCTCGGGGTCAATAATCATTCCTTCACTAGACACTATGAATCCTAGGAGTTTACCCTGTTCCACTGCGAAGATGGATTTTTTTGGATTTAAGGATATGCCGTATTTACGAC
>JASDQU010186027.1:0-12333 GCA_032191745.1 Picea mariana | reverse complement strand
TATTTGCACCCTGTTGTTGCCTTATACACACCTAAAAAACGTGGAAGAAATCTTCAATCCACTCGGTGTGTTCTTGGGGGCAAGTGAGAGTTAAGGTGCTGTCACCTAATCCTCAACTCCTCCGTCTAGGCCAACTCCTAGCGAATCCAAGGGGGGTAGTCCCTAACAAATATACTAAGGCTTTGAAATAAGCTAAGTACAAGAAAATAAATCTAGGAGTTTATTATTCTTTTAAACAATCAACCATAAACTGATAAAACATGACTAAATATTCACCACAATATATAATCAATAAGCATATACTTGCATCAAAAGGATACTGAGACACAATCGTTAGATGCAAGTTTCATTACAATCTGTATCCAATAGATAACCAAAATGAAAGATGAAGCCTGTGGCTTTGCTGAATGTAAAATTTGAGACCAGTGCCTTAAAGTGAATTGTGGGCAATGTAGTTCGTGTGTTTTATTATGATAAATTGATGTTGAATTAATGAAATGGTTGGGCGTACTTGGAGGTTAGCTCTTTGTTTGGAAACTTGCGAAGAGTTTACCGAAACCCAATGGTCTCACCAGTAAACTCACTCAAAGTGATGGATGTTCAAAACGGGTGGGAAGCCAGGTCCTAAGAGGGCCCGCCTTACTTCGCAGGTCACTTTAAGGCATTTTCCCGTGGATTAAGCTAACTACTTTAGATATTGTCCTAATTAATCTATCAACCAGTGACCAACACATCATGTATGAAACTTACTTCCAGTAGATCGAGACTAGCTCGCAACTGGAAGGGTCAGGAACCACACTGAGAGCTGAGGAGAATTTGTTTATTTTAAACAACGAAATCAATTACTGAAATTGAAATGTGAGACTAATTACTAATCCACATTGACCAGACCTCTTTCGAGGAGCCGAGGGGATGGTTTATTTGCCAACTTGAAAAAGCAAGAAGTAAAGCTAATCTAGCAATTAAATGTTACTTTCCAATTTGAAATCTAATCTATGTGAAGATTTATTCAACTTTATTGCTTAATGTGAGATAGTTTGAACTTTAAGCAAAGGAAATAAAACTGAATGAAGGAAAGTCCAAAACCACAACACCAACCCCCCTTTAAGGGGAAAACAAAGAGTGAGGCCTCTCTTGGCTCACTTATTTTATTAACTCGGTTACACGTGCTCTTTTTAGAGTCTTTAGATCTTTTTCAAAAGGGGCTTAGGATCCTTATAACAATGAATCAAGGATTTACAAGTTACAAAATTCCTTAGGAAGGTATAGGGTGCTTCTCGAAGTCCCAAATGCTCCTAATCCGCCAAATTTTGGCAGAATCTCCCCTTGTTTATTCAATGACCTGCACAAAACAACAAACAAAAGAGTACAAAAGATAGCCAAAAACACTTTAAGAGTGTCTTTGATTATTAGTGAAAATCTAAAAAAAATTCTAAGTTAAATTCTACAAAAAATTTGCAAAAGGGAACTAAGAAACTCAAGTTAGAAAGCTTGTTTCCTTAGGGTCTTTTGTGGCTGTTCTAAACAGAAAGTTTAAGGCACTTAGATGCTAGATTTGAACAATGAAAACACTTGGAAAATATTAGCTTTTATCCCTCTAAAAATTTCAAAAAAATATTTGAGCAAAGGGACTATTTTCCTACACTAGATCTAGATTCTTAAGTTAGGAAATTTTAAAACATAAATCAGATCTAAGCTATCACTTGCATGCATGAAAGAACTGATGATTTAGATAGATAAATTAGATCCAAACATGCTTGCATAAAAATGTAAAGTAACCCAGAAATTTGATTTAAAGAGTAGGAGAAAGAGAACAAACTTGTGCTTGGAATGTCTTTGGGCAATGGAGTCCTTCTTGGTGAAATGTGGAGGGATCTTCTTCAAAGGACTTGGAAAAGAGGAAGAGTCAAGCTAGATCACCCACTTCTCCAAGTTGAGGTATCAATTTCTTCAATCATTTGCAAAGAGAGGGTTAGAATATGGTATCACCTAGAAAAGAGACCTCACAACACAATATGTTAAACCAAACAAGTATTGTATCTAAAATCATTCAAGTAAATGAATAGCAAGATAACTAATCAAATTAGCTTAGTAATCTTACCCTATTAAGTAATAGTACTCCTATAAGGCCACATTAACCAAAATATAACAAGAAGAAACAATAGAATAATATCACCTCATACACATAAGCATCCACACACTTGGCCAATCCACCAATTTCACCTCCAAAGTCTTCTTTTATTCCAATATGAAAAGAGTATTACAATAACAATGATACACAAGCGATTCTTCCAAAGCTTCGACTAACTAAGCAAATGGGAGAATGCTTTATTATATAGCGAATGGGTGAAGGTTCCCATGAGGGAGGGCGCACCACTCGGAGAAGAGGGCGGACCAAGTGTAAGACAATGAGTAGCCAAGTGTTGGAGAGTGTGCTGCCACCTCTCCACATACTACCACAGCTTGCCACCTCGCAGATTTGAGGGGATATGGGGTGCGCCACCTCTCAAGAGGTTGGCTGCCCACATGGGAATGTGCCACCTCTCAAGAGGGGTGCACCTCCTTCTTGGCACATGCTCAAATCAAGAGTAATACATGCCCACTTTATTCCTTTAACCAATGAAAATCATTTATTTGCTGCCACATAACTTTTTGGAGTTCTGTTTGTCTCCAACATGTCCCCACATGTTTCCTTGATTTTTGCCCTTTCCTGATTTTTTTTATTTTATTTTGCCTTTTTTGAGCAAATTTAATTTTTAAGTGATTAAAATCACTATTTTTGCTACACTAAGTGGGTACTTAGGTAATATGGGTGCTCTAGGTCCAAAAATGAGCATTCCCATGGCATATTAAGTCCCGTAGTACCACTTTTTTAATACGTCTTTATTTTTTAATGAAAAATTACCGAATTCTGACAAATTTTTAATTAACTGAAAAAATTAAAAAAAATCCTAAGGGGGACTTAGTTCATTTCCATAATACTCTAAGAGTATGTTTAGCATGGTTATATACATTAGACACTAGGTTTAGATCCATGCTCAAGCCTAACCATGGGCATATACTCCAGCTCTGGAGGAATTGAGTGAAAAAATTCATAAATTATAAATTGCCTGAAAATGACAAAATATATTTAGTAAGTACGCTTAGGACTTAAGGTGGCTAAGACTTTTTACAAGTTCATCATGCAACATCTCTTATTATAATTTTTTATGAAAATGTTAAAAAAAAAAAAGGGTTGGTCTTTATGACTGATTGAACTTCTGAACTCTGAATTTTGAACAATAATGTTCAAACTTTGGCGGCTCGCTGGGAGTCCATCTTAGTGCAACTTTGATGGATAACACACCCTATCTAGCAAACCCACATATATAGATTAACAAGAATACTCGTTGTTAGATCTACCCAAGTAAAACACTTTACCCAAGATTTACTCTATGCAATCATCATATCAAACTTACAAGATTACCTCATGTGTAGTAAGAACAAAAATACTTGTTGCTCTTCCAAAATCCTCCAAAGTTTCTCCTTTTATTACTCAAGAAATGGATCTTGGAGAAATACTTGCTCCAAAACCCTAGGAGCCAAAGAATGGATGAAAGATGGAACAAGAAAGAGAGGGAGAGTGATGAAAATCAAATAGCATAACAATAGCTCAAGATATGGTGAGGAGGGAGTGTGAAAATGGATCTATTTATACTTGGAGAGGCAAATCTACCTGTCTTGGATCAATGCCAAGTGTTCACCACCAAGCAAAAGATGAGATCCCAAGGAGGTGGGCGCACCATCTAGGGTTTGAGAGGTGGATCCATGAGGTGGATGAGTGGGTTTGTGTTGGGATCAAGCAAAAGAGGTAGTGGGAGGCTAGGGGAAGCGTGCCACATGAAAGAAGGGGCCCCAACCATCAAAAACGACTTTTCTAGAATTTTCCCAAGTGAGTGGGGCGTAACTTCTCTAGGGGGGCGCACCACTTGGGGGAGAGGAAAGGAGTGGAAGGGAATAAATGCTAGAATGGGAGTGGAGATGAGTTAGAAGGTGACGTGGGGGGTGAGGGAAGGCACACCAACCAAGAGAAGGGTCCATCACCCAAGGAAAACCCAAGTTACAACGTGGTGCCTTCAAGGGGGGCGTAACTTCCTTGGGAGGGCGTGAGGGTTGAGTGAGTGAGGTGGGTGAGGGGTTAGAAACGGTTAGAACAAGTTGGGTTGGGTAGGAAAGGGTTAGGAAACCTCTCTCTATCTTTATCCACCTTTACAACATCCTTTTAACTCATTATTACAAAAATTACAATTTTGCTATGTCATGACCTAGCAATTAAAATTGCTGTTTTTGACTGACTGACACTCCAGGTGGACAAACCCATGGCAGAAGTTGTCCGACTGAGCTAAAACTTGGTCCATGGGTGTATGGGGTGTCATTCCATTTCTTTTGAGCACAAATACCCCTATCAAAAGTCCTAGGACCTAGTTTTTACAATTTTTGCTAAAAAATAATTAATTAATTAAATAATTAAACCTCCAAACTTAGGGAAATTTAATTAGAAATTAATTAATTAAAAAAAACTAATCTAGACTCGACGAAATTTCTAGAAACTTTCTAAGATGTCATACATGGTCATTTACATCATCCCTAAACAATAGTTACCAGACGATAAGCCCATTAGAACGCCCTTCACCACTTTGAAGGAATTATTGCAAGTGTGAGGGAAAAACTCAAGGGAAATCAATAAGGCTGAAAAGCCCAATTGATAACCTGAGGATAAAAACCCTCGGTGAAAGGAACTCTCCTAATGAACCGATCGAAAGGTAACTGACCTAACTATAACCAAGCAGACCTATTTCATTATTGACCCACACAGGGGTGCGGAAATTCCAGTTACAAAAAGAAGTGTTGGGCCCAAAAATGCCCTGTAGAACCAATATCTTCGACAAATGAGCATCTGATGATGCATCTCTTCATGGCACATGGAGTTGACCCCCTAGTTGGATAGGTGGTCAACAAGCTGTCAGTACACATGTGGATCAATCTCATCTGAAACATCATCATTTATTCTTTCGTCAAATCTATCACCATCGGTGTAGATATGGATTTGTATTCTGTCATACTGAACTTCTTTAATATTCACTATATATTTTCCTTGACTTAGGAAAATTTGATCAGTCCTCTGTTATACTTCTTGTCCCAAGAAGTAGTGCATCATACCTAGATTCTTCATCTCGAAATCAGAGGTTGAGGCTTGCTTGTATTCAACAACACGACTTCCTGAATAAGTCATTAGAATCAGGCTCTCATCACCAACAATGTAAAGTATAGGTTTGGATTAGTAATACTTTTGTTGGAAACCAAACTCATCAAGAATTCATCTATCTGATGTAGTTTCCAACTCATGGATGCTAGTATAGATGACAGTGCATCGGTGTACTGGATCAATATGTCTCATCATAGTTCACTCCCTCTGTTTGTGAGAATTCTCTGGCTATAGATCTCGCTTTGTATTTCTCGACACTTTCATTAGCTGCATGTCTTTCTGCCTCTTGCAGTGTTTGTTAAGCCCAGATAGGCCTTTTATGGCCTACTGCAAATTTTCTGGTAATATAAGTGGAACAACTGGATCAACTGTATCAATGGCTATCTCCCTCTGGACTGTTGAAGAGGAAGAAGATAATGCTTCTCTTTCTCAATTAATTTTACTCCTTCAGTCAAGTGACTCTCTCTGAAGTGTTGAAGGATAAGCATCTTCCTTTGTTGTTAACCTTCCTGGAACAAGAAAACAAACGAAAGGAAACTAGACAAGAATATCTTCTAGTGGAGATTCATGAGTACATCTCTAGAATCAAAACATTTTAAGGATTGTTGTCATAGCTACAACACCTACTTGTAATGTAGCAACCTTAGAAATGTAGGTTATAGACATGATAATTTAAAACAATCAAACTTGGATCCTTGATGTACCTGGTTAACACCAGGACGAATACTTTCTTTGCACTTGAGCCAGTTTATGGTAGAGTTGAGACACTACCATTGGGTTGCAACAAAGCATGCACCTGTGTGGTATAGTTGGACATGATATGTCTCAGATGATGGGGTGAAGCTGCAAAGATATACAAATTCTGACCAGGAGGAAAGTGCGGTAGACAGAAAGAGCACCAGTGGGTGTTGCATCGGATTAGCCATGCTTCTTGGCTTAGTAGGAAGAAAACTTCTGTAGCACTCAATACAACAGAGGTAGAGTATATCGTAGCCAGTGACGCGAGTCGTGAAACAGTGTAGTTTTTGGAGGCTTCTCGCAGGGCTTCATCCGAGACATGGTGCAGATGGAGCAATCCTATTCTAGCACACAAACGAGCAGATTACTAACATTCTAGTAGCATTCAGATGGGCCTATGTGACCCCAGAGCCATTCTCCTAGGATGGGTTTGTGTGACCTAGATAAGTCTGTGTGACCCAGACATGTCTGTGTGACCTCAGATAGGTCTGTGTGATCTAGGATAGGTCTGTGACCTTGAAAGAATGATGAGCTCATTCACAAAGATTTACTATGACAAGTGGCCAAGTATGATGCATGATGCATAGTGTCTTCCCCGCTGAGAGGGAGTGTTGATGATTCGCAACATCGAGTAGATATTCACAGGGGTGTACCTATGGCCCAGGCGTAGTCCTTACTTATAGGGGTTTACCAATGGACTCGAGGTGCTTCCACACGTCAGATAACATCAGACATCACTCTCCTAGGAATGGTGGTTTAACTAGTGGAGAATGGCAGATTCACTCATAGGGGTTTACCTATGGTGACATTCACTCTTAAGGGTGTACTTGTGAAAGTGAATGATCCAGGTGTGGTCTTCATTGAGACCCAAGATGCTAGACACAGTTGCATGGATATTGATTATCAACATGGCTCATGACGACAACCTTTCTATGACAGAAGAAATCCAAGTATGGAGAATGCCTCTCTCGTTGAGAGGGAGTGTTAAAGATTTGCGATTTCGGGCAAGTCATTCTCCACAAGAAAGTACAAGAAGACCCATCTGCACCATTAGAGAAGCCCAGGAAGAAATTGAAGACCCAAGAAGAGAAGTCAGCCCCACTAGTAAAAGACAAAAAATAATAAAGTAATTTGAAGACCCAGAATAAGAAGTCGGCCCCAGACAGGCACCTAGATTGGTATAAATTCATGACTGGATCATTTCATTTGGACAATCAGACAACTCCTTCTGCAGTGTGCACAAGGCAGTTGCAGCTGCAGTTTTGGTAATTTGACTATTTCTGGGTTTCTGGTATCTTGATGAGTGCGCCGCACTTGGGAAGGATATTCTTGGTTGCTCTTGGTCATCTTATTAAGGCGCTAGGTCTTGGTGATCCTTGGGGAGGATCTTCTCTGTATGGTATTTTGTCTATTGATGGTGATGTATTGGTAATATTTTGGACTGAATTCTTCTATAGAAAGGTTGTTGGGTTTTCTCCCAAGGTTGGGTTTCCTAGGATAAACTCTTGTGTTCTTGTGTTTACTGTGCATGGTTAATATTTCTAAATCTTGTCATTTCCGCTGCAGTATTATAGTTGAGATTTTCAGTGTATAGTTATTCTATGATAACTGTTGTGTGAAAGTAAATCTTGTTATTAATCATAAGGCAATAACTATCAAGAGCTGAGAATCAGAATAATCAACAATTTAATCCTATGAGATTGTTATCGAAGATGTGACTTGTTGCTTGGGCTGTCCATTCTTTTGAAGGCTGTCTTTTTTGGTCTTTTTCATTATAATTTCATGTTATGGTCCTTCCTTCAATATTTGAGTTGCATATTGTTTATTGGCTTTAACACATTGGTTGTGGTGGTGCATTTGTTTTTAGAGCCCTCAATCTCTCTCATATAATCTAAAAAAATCTATTTAAACTAGTATGGTACATCAATATATGGCTTGACGACGTCTTTTCCATGTCATTCGAAGCCCTCTTTGTTTATATTCCCTGACTCCATCACTGTTTGATTGGCACAGATCTTGGCAACTCATCATCCACTAAAAATCTAAAGTTTATAATTTATTTTCTAGGGATACCCCATTTGTGCTGGAGGGGATCTGGCCTAAAGTGAGAGAGGGCGTTGTTGTGGTGACAATGGGCAACCCCTCTTAGTTCCTTTAAATATGCACTTGTTTTTTAGGATTTTACCACTTGAAGTGCAGGTTTGGGAGGTAACACAGCTTTCTTTGTGATGGTATCGTCCAACTGTTTTTCTAAATTAGTTTTATGAACTTTCTAAACTGCTCCTTTTCTTGTAGACTTCAATAGATCAAGAGACTGTGATTGTATTTTCTCCATTGTTGTTTTGTGTTCAACTTCTTCATCTCGTTTGATTCATTTCCTAATGCAATATCAGCCTTTTCTTACATTTTTGTTAAATACTTTGGTGTTTCTGAAAGTCCACTCTGTTAGGATCATACAGTGCCATTTTCCCTTGGACTTTGGTGTTCTGGTATCTGTATATTTGAATAAATAAATGCTATAGTCCAGTAATCACATCTTTCAATCTTGCTGAAACTTGATCCTCAAAATACTTCTTAAATTGTTGATGTGCATGTGCTACCCACTAGAGCTGAATTGCACTTATTATGAAAAGCTCTCAATTGCTATTGCTGCCATCTTATGCATTCTTCATGATTCACTGGTTCTTCTATATATCCGGGCCTTATTTTATTTTTCAGGTCATAAAAGTGTTGGATTAATCTTGAATTGTAGCTAGGCATTCATTTGGAATATTGAGATATGCTACAAGCACGCTTTCTACATCTTAATTCATTTGCTTCTGATTTTTGATGTTTTGTATGTTCATGTTTTCTAAATTGTCATTCATAGATAATTACAAGCTATTACATCCTGAACTTGTTTTATTCCTAAAATGATATATGGAGTAATGGTTGCATAGATCATTGGTTAATTTTTTTATGTATCTCTCACGAGGTTTCTTTGCTACTATGCAGGTGTCAATTGGAAGGGCAACGCAAGAGAATATTGTTGATATTGATTTGGGCAAGGAAAGTCGTGCTAATAAAGTATCTCGTCGGCAGGTGCATATACTCCATTTTGTTTTTGTGCTATAGTGTGAAATTTGTGATCATATTTTTGGAGGAAATGTTTACATTTACACCTTCTAAAATTATTTACACTGCAAGCATGTCTGTGACATATGAGTATTATCACTAACAAGGAAATGTGTCAAGAGGCTTTATATTGTTCATGGTTAAACATCCTTTAGGCTTTTTTTGATAAATATTTTTTAAAATGATTTAGAATACACCAAGCTGTGGTAAATATTGCATTCAATAAAATTAGGGAGTCACGTCTTGTCCTGTAATCCTTTGTTGATGTTTGACAACATCGAGAATACATTCTCTTAGAATAATAATTAATAATATAATTATTGATTATTAAATATNGTTTAAAAACACCCAGTAGAACCCTGCTGTCTTCGTCATAGAAAATCTTCATGAAATGAGTTGACCTCTGTGCTAACCCAGCGGTCAACACATCCTTTAGGCTTTTTTTGATAAATATTTTTTAAAATGATTTAGAATACACCAAGCTGTGGTAAATATTGCATTCAATAAAATTAGGGAGTCACGACTTGTCCTGTAATCCTTTGTTGATGTTTGACAACATCGAGAAGACATTCTCTTAGAATAATAATTAATAATATAATTATTGATTATTAAATATCATATATAATAAGTAAATGATAATAATAAATAGTTATTGACTATTCAAGGGACGCATCCTCTCATGGATGGTCACCATATGTTCCCTATATATGGAACACTCATCATTGTAATAATATATCGATTATATTTCATATGAAGAAAAACAACATGGTATCAGAGCAGGATTGGGCTAACTCCCTCATGGGAGGGCCCAAGATCTTGAAAGAAAGTAGTTGTTATTTTTTGTGGTAACAGTGTGAGAGATCTGAATGCATGTGTTCTATTAGAGGGAGTTTGAGAAATGGTTCTAGTTCACCTTTTGATCCAACAAGTCAGTTTTCTGATGTGTTTTGCTCTGCTGTTTTGGAGTTGTGAGAAAGGAGACTTTGATGCCGCGGTCTTAGTCTGTTGGCTAGCTATGCGTATGTAGAAAGGGTGGACCAGATTTAGGCATGTTCCATGTCGATGGAATCACTTCTACCTGGGCCATGGGGAAGAGATTTCCACCAAGTGATCCCTAGTTTCATGTGCCAGCAAGCGGATTTCACAGCCGAGAAGGATACCGGAGGCGGGTCCATCTATGGTTCCAAGTTCCCCAAAAAGAATTAAGAATCTCATCGGACCGGGAATCCGATTGATGGAAAATGTCAACAAGAATACTAACGGGCTCCCGGTTGGAATGGTTTGGGTTTCTTCTGAGCAAAGGTCCATAGGATGGGCAACGGTTATTTTGCCCCAGCATAACCAGGACGCGAAGCTGTGAATGTATTCAGAGCCCCGTTGCCATTGCCATCTACAGGACGCGCAGATAATAGGGAAGTATAGCCATTTGGTGCAAGAAATCTGTGGTTTCTCACTTCAGAGCACTGATATCGGTATTGTGCATTGTATTCCTGTTAGTTTGAGCTCAAATTTGTTTTCTTTCCATGCCAATTTGCTCAAAATAATGGAAAAGGAGTGGGAGTTAACAAAGGCATGAGTAGGGTTTCAAACCGGTTGAAAGGGTAGCCCTCAACAGAGGTAAGGTGGAGCTCGTGGTGATAATATGGGAAAAAGGGCTGCACAAGTTTGGGTGAGGTTATTAAGAGTTTTATTTTTTATGGGTTGCCCTCATTTGCTTGTCATCACACATAAAGGTGAAAGGGTTATTGGTCTCAAGCTAGAACTTTTGGGAGAGACATCTATTGTTAGAACTTCTTATAAGGTCCTCGCTCTCAAGGACTGTGTATATACGAGGAAGAAGGTCTTTGTTGAAAATTTGCTTGCAATAATTTTATCTACGAATCGATAAGTCTATCTAAATATAAATTTTGGGAAGAGATCATTGAATGATGCAAAATATGCAAAGAACGATATACTAGGGAGAAAGCTCGACATACGATGAGGGTTTAATTGTTGGGAAAACTATTTTTCCATGATGTTGTCTAATGGTTGTGACCAAAAGTGAAGCATTGACACTTAGAAAATGAGAGAAATTACAGTTGCAACGTAGTATCTTTGTGGCTCTGTGAGGGAGAAGCACTAGTCAATTGCTTCCCATGAGATCGTATAGACTATTAACAAAGCATAGAGAGAGCCAGAGCCAATGGAATTGCTCCCAGAGATGTTGAGGAATCAAGGATGGAAACAACTCAAGTGTATGTAGATGCACTCCTAGAGAGGGAGGCGATACTACATCTAGAGAGAGAAGAGATTGAGTTACCTACAGAGGAGGAAAAACTACCTTCAGTGTCAGAGGGAGCAGAGACAGAGGAGTCACCTCCAACTCCAGAGGGAGTGTTGATGTTTTTCAGCTTCCTGAGACATTGATTTCATGAGGGAACCTCGATATATCAAGTATGGTTCAAGATGACTTAGCATGATCAACATTTACCTATGTTTCTGTGGGCAAAGGCATCCATGACTGCAGTGTATGTTCAGAACAAAAGTCCTCATAAGACTTTAAGGAACATGATTCTCGAAGAGGCCTTCACTGGAGTGAAGCCTGATGTTGGACACTTTAGGATATTTGGGTGTCCAATATACATTCATGTACCCAAGGAGAAAAGGACTAAGCTAGACCCTTAAGGCAAAAAGCGTACATTTGTGGGGTACAGTGTGTCTTCGAACGCATACTTGATCTATATCCCTGGTAAGAGACAGATTGAGGTGAGCAGAGATATTACCCTTGAGGAGGAGGTGTCCTTCATGAGATCTGGAGGATCTCATATGGAGATTGATAGTGAGAGACAGGAAGAGATGGTGCCTTCTCCCCCTCATGCCCCAGTAGTTCAGAGGGAGACAATTGATCCTATTGATCAAATTGATCACGTTGATCCTGTAGCTATAGTTGATGTTCCCAGAGATATTGCAGTAGGTCGTGTTATCCATCAAAGTTGCACTAGGATGGACTTCCAGCGAGCCGCCAAAGTTTGAACATTACTGTTCAAAATTCAGAGTTCAAAAGTTTAGTTGGTCATAAAGACCAACCTTTTTCTTTTTTCTTTTACATTTTCATAAAAAATTGTAATAAGAGGTGTTGCATGATGAACTTGTAAAAGGTCTTAGCCACCTTAAGTCCTAAGCGTGAGTTATACTCTGGAGTGTTTTTTTACTTACTAATTATATTTTGTCGTTTTTAGACAATTTATAATTTATGA
>JASDQU010186025.1:0-20657 GCA_032191745.1 Picea mariana | reverse complement strand
ATAGATCCTTGGCTGTCTTAGGGCAGCGAACACATTGGTTTCACAGGTTTTAATCAAATCTGTAATCTGTCCATATTGTATATTTGTGAATAAAGAATGATTTTAGCTGATAATTAAGTAGTTGATTTGAGTTATTATGATCGTAGTTAGTAGTTTGTGTACATATAGTAGTTAGATTAGTTAGTTTGTTTTAGTTTGTTTTTATTAGTTTCTAGTTTCCTTAGTCTTAGATCTTTTAGCTCAGATCACCTTTCTCTTTGGTTTCCTCACGAGACCTTGGAGTGGCCAACGGAGCCGTTAAACTCGTCAGGGTGGTCCATACCAAACGGATTGGGTTATTTAGACAACCCTGGACCGGTTCCACTCTTCCAGTTGACGGATGGACTGTTTCGCCCGTCAACAGCTCCCTGGAAGGTCTACAGTGCTCAGATACATCAGATCTATCCATTGGTTCAAAAGGTATGTCTTGTTTCTATGAATAGTTGGATTTTATTGTATGCATGAGAAATGGTTATGGAGATTTGAGGATTCTCCCTAGAGAGACTAGTGGCTGCATGGGATCTTCTTCATAAGTCAGATATACATAAATACAATGCTTGTATATTTATCATTGATACTTCTTGTTGAGGCACATCTTGTATTTCTTGGCATATGGCTGAGGGTTTTTTTGGTACATGGTTGAGAGATTTTATTTTTGAAGTGGTTGATGTATTGAGAGGTTGAATATCAGAAAGGGTTTTGATGAATAGATCATGTGAGGGTTATTATACTTGTTCATGATTACACACACCTATATGGCACGTGACTAGAGAGAGATATATATGCTTTGGGTAAAGGTTATGTATGAGGATGCATGCACAGGGTACAGTTACAGTCTAGATACAGTGACAGGTTAAAGATCTATGTGAAATAAGTTACAAAGGGTCAGAAGTTTTCAAGAGAAAGGAAAACCTAGTTTTTCAGAAGGCATATGCAGGCTGCATAACAGTTTGGTCGCGTACATACGTGGGGTGCATAACAGATAGTGCATGTACATACGCATGCTGAAGAACTACATGTCATGTACCTATTGTATTTTTGTTGATACATGTTTAGTTCTAGTACAGATTGATTACAGGGAAGTTGTACAGGTTAGATGCATGTCAGTGGTACAAATTGATACAGTTGTACAGTAGTATATCTCACAGTGATAATTTGACAGTGGTTCCATCATTCTACTTCTACTTTAGGGAAGTTGGACGGGGAAAGGACATGTGGTTGTAGCCACCTTTCGGTTGTAGCCGGAGAACATAGGGGGTTGTAGCCTCCTTCTAGTTGTAGCTAGAGAATAGGGGATTTGGATCTTCCCTCAGGTTGTAGCCTGAGAAACAAGGGGGTTGGAGCCTCCTTCCAATTGCAGCTAGAAAAAAAAAGAATTTGGTGCTTCCAATGAATGCAATTCTTCAAGACATATAAGAAAAAGCATTTTGTGGTTTTCTCCCACTTTGGGTTTCCATGTAAAACACTGGTGTACTGTGTATGTGTATGATTTTTCATTTGTTCATTGCTTATTTACTCTACAGTTATTGGATGAGAATGCTACATTGATATAACACTTGGATTATATGGTTAAAAAGGATTATATTTCTCTATTACTGATTCAATGCCCCCTTTCAGTAATCCAACAATTGGTATCAGAGCTAGGTTCCTTCATAAATCAATTTAACCACTGAAAGGTAGATCATGGTGGCACAGACCCCCACCTCAACAGGGTCCACTGACCTCTCGACCTATGGATATTCAAATTCCTTTGAGCCAAAATGGCTCTCTGATTCCTAGCTGGAATCTTCAAAGCATATAACCATATCTCATTTTTAGAAGTTACACCTGCACGAGTGAGCGCCATATGGAAACCTCCACTCCACGTGACCACCAATGTGACCACAACCTCAATCCAAAAGGGCTCGTCACGTTTTGCGATATCGAGACTCCTACTACAATGCAGCCTGACTCCTCCAGTTCTCGAAACCCTGAAAAGGGATAACAGTTCAGTAGCTCCTCCCTTAACTCTTCAATGATATGACCTTCGGCCACAACCCTGGGCCCAACTTTGAGTGTGTCGGGATTTCGCGTATTGGGGTTTTATGAAATTGCCACCTCTCTTTCCCCGAAATGTGAACTCGTGATGACTTTGCATATCAAAGGTCCTCGTCTTTCGTGATCTGACATTTCTAATTCTTCCTTGTGAATTGGGATTTTGTGACTTATGACCTCCAATCTACAACTTTCTTCGCACCTTCAACTCCCGAAATGTCGAAATTCAAACTCTGAATCAATGACTCTATTTTCTTTAGATCTACGGCCTTTATCCCTCCTGATATTTTGATGTTGAAGGACTCTGGCCTTTAACCTTCCTACGACTCCTTCAGATCCATTGGCCCACGTAATTTCAATAATTCTCCCTCCTAGAATTTAAATCGTCCATTTAGGCTCTTGATGTTTCCTCGCCAAACAACTTGGCCTCTTTCCTCCTGAGCTTGATTTCTACAAGGTGACATCCTTACTTCAAATTATTCGAAGTCTCTATCCTTCGTGAGCTTGGTTATTGCTACAAATCCAAGAATTCTAAAGAATCTTGCACGCACCCTCTGCAGCCTTCACAATAATCATTGATTATTTGATACCTTCCACCTTTGCGCACTCCTTGCAACATACATTCTTCAAACACTCCCTTGGGTTGGAAAAGTCTAAGACTTCAACCAGACTGCACACACCTTGCACGACTCTATGCTATACTTGCACTTCTACTGGTATAAGAACAATGATATCCCTCCTGAGCTTTTCTGAGGTAAAACTCATAATCTTGTCAACACTCTCCTTGTGGACCTTCACTGCACTCCTTGCAGGAATTTTTAGGAAGAGAAACAATTGAAACTTACTCTCTCCCTCTCACAGACTTCATACATTCAACATTAAATCATACACATACATGACATTGAAAAAAATTCACAACATAACATATAAGCAAACTGTAAACATACCATTCAATAGATGCAAACAATAATCATCACAACACCATGGAACTGGATCAAAGCATTCTTATATTAATTCAATCTCTTCTGTACATGGGTTCAATAGGAACAACTATCTTCTTATACAATCTATCTTCTACTCTGCTCTCCTATTCTCTTGCTCTACAACTTCTAACTATTATGAGAATAATGATACAATACAATACATATGAGGGATATTTCTAGATTTTTCCCTCCTACAACCTCAAGCTATCTAATCGAATTAAAATCTCTACACTACTTTACATTTATTACATCAAATGCCTACAACCAACATATGAGAGCAAATGCTCAAGATCCGTGTTACAATATCCAAACATTTAAAGGCAATTACATCCTACAACTATTACATTAATGTTTCATCTTTTGAAATTCAAAACGTCTTCAAAATGTGTGTGGGTGTAATTCCAGTTGTTCTCCACTCGCGCTTTCTTTGTTGGCGATGCTCCTGCATCATACTCCTCTGGCTGAAAAATTCATGGACTCCTTTCCATGAGCTCCTGCACCATCTATCCATGTTTCTAGATACTCGCTTCACTTTCCCAACTGGCATCCTCAATCGGGTGTCCTTTCCATTTTATCAAATATTCAAAATATGTCTTTCTCCGGGTCTTGTTGCTAACTCTTCGATCAATGACCTTTTCCATCTACATCCTTTCATCTACAGGCATCTGCTTAATCCATTGAACTTCCTTTTGATTTTCTTGTTCTCTTGCTTCATCTTCTTTGTAAGGGTACAAATCTTCTATGTTGAATATGGGTGATATGCCTACACCATCTGGAAATTCTATCTTATAAGCATTTTCTTCGAATTTTCTCAAAATCTTACACGACCCTATCTTCTTCATTTTTATCTTATTATACATTCCCCTTGGGAATATTTCCTTTCTTAGATGTGCTAAGACTAAATCTACCACTTCAAATTGAAGCTCTCTTCTATGCTGATCCGCTCTCTGCTTGTACTCCTGGTTGGAACTTTGCAACCGCTCTTTGATCTTACAGTGGAGCTCTTGCATCTCTGCTGCAAAATATTCCACTCTAACACTTTTGAATTCATTCTGCTCTAAGTCCCTCAACTTATATACTCCCCTTGGATGCATTCCATACATTATTTGGAATGGACTATGTCTTGTTCTCCTATTATGTGAGTCATTATACACAAACTCTGCTTGTGGCAGAATCTGATCCCACCGAGTATGGTGTTTAGCTACTAAAATCCTCAATAAGTCTTCCAAACTTCGATTTACTACCTTAGTATTCCCATCCATATGAGGGTGATATGATGAGCTAAAAGATAAATTTATCCCCAACTTCCTCCATAGTGTCCTCCAGAAATGACCAACAAATTTGGTATCTCTGTCGGAAACAATACTCTTGGGTAAACCATGAAGTCAAACAACTTATTTGAAAAACAAATTTGCAATGTGTGTTGCATCGCTGGTTTTCTGACATGGAATAAAATGTGCCATTTTTTAGAATCTATTGAATACCACGAATATGGAATCACAACCTCTCTGTGTCCTCGACAGTCCTAACACAAAATCCATGCTTACCGCGTCCCACAACCTCTCTGGTATTGGCAGTGGTTGATAAAACCCTGTATTCTATCTTTTCCCCTTTGCATGTTGACAAATTTCTTGACATATGTTCTCATCCCTAGCCAATAATATAAAATGTTCAGTTGCACAAACATTTTATCATGGCCGAAATGTCCAACCAACCCCCCACTATGTTTTTCCTTCAAAAGGTTCTCTCTCATATAACTCTTCGGGATACACAACTAATTTCCTTTGAGAAACAGTCCGTCCCGAATCAAATATTCAATCCATTGGCTCATATCTCTCAGAATATGATTCTTACATGCTTCATAAGCATCCTTGAAATTTGAATCATCTTTCTACACATCCTTAAGGCTATCAAAACCTAAGTTCTTCACACGAAACTCCTGCAGAATCAGAAATTTCCTGCTCAATGCATCAACAACCTTATTAGCAGTTCCAAAAATGTTCTTTATAACAAAAGTAAAGTTATTCATAAATTCAACCCATTTTGCATGTTTCTGGTTCAATTTTTCCTGTCTGGTTATGAATTATAAAACATGGTTGTCACTGTACAAAACGAACTCTTTCGAAACCATGTAGTACCTCCATTTATTCAACGCCTGTATAATTGCATAAAACTCTTTATCATATGTGGAATAATTTCTCTTGGCATCATTCATCTTGTCACTGAAGTATGCAACTAGTCTATTATCTTGGCTTAAGACTTCTCCAATCACAAATCCACTTGCATCACATCTCACTTGAAATGTCTTGCTAAAATTTGGCAGAACTAGAACTGGTTGTCCAATTATCTTCTCCTTTAACAGATTGAAACTTTTCTCTGCCTCCTCTGTCCATTGAAAAGATTTATGTCTTTTCTTGACCATGTCCATCGTTGGTTCACTAATCCAACTAAATTTTCTAATGAACTTCCTGTAAAAACTGGCTAATCCATGGAAGCTTCTGACTTCAAAGATATTTCTCGGTGATGACCATTCTTTGATCGCTTTTACCTTTTCAGGATCCATCTTCAACTCATTCGAAGAGATTACAAAACCCAAATAAATGAGTTATGTCTTCATGAAAGACAACTTCTTCATATTTATCAACAACTTCTCTTGCTGCAACCTTCTCATCACTATAGTTAAATGTCTCAAATGTTCTTCCTGAGTCTTACTGAAGATCAGTATATCATCAAGATACACAATCACAAATTTTCCAATGAAATCTTTCAAGACTTTGTTCATCAATCTCATAAGATTACTTGGCGCATTCGTCAAACCCAATGGCATGAAAAGCCATTCATATAGCCCTTCATTCGTCTTGAATGTTGTCTTCCATTCATCACCTTCCCTCATTCTAATCTGATGATATCCGCTTTTCAAATCAATTTTTGAAAAAAACTTTGCTCCACTCAAGAAATCCATCAATTCATCCATCCTCGGTAAAGGAAATCTATACTTGATGGTGATTCTATTTATATCCCTCGAGTCTGTACATATTCTCCATCCACCATCCTTCTTCAGACTTAACACCATTGGTACAACGCATGGACTCAAAATTTCCCTTATCAAGCCTTTGTCCATCAAATCTTGGACTGTCTTCTTAACTTCTTCATTCTCCTGCAATGTCAGTTTGTACGCTGCTTTGTTTGGTAAAATTTCTCCTGGTATAAGGTCAATGTGATGGCTTATAGTTCTAATGGGCGGAAATAAACAAGGTAAATCGTCCACCACTATATCAACAAATTCCTCCAGTAGTTTCTGAATTTCCTCAAGTAGATCATCTACTAAAGTACTAGTCAAGATGACTCTAGGTTTTCCTGCCACAACAAACTGCATTTCTTCACCTTTCTTGACTTCATCCATAAGGTCCTTCCCACTAATGAGAAGTATAGTGTTGCTTTCTTCTTCTTTCACCTTTTTGTCCTCAATTGGTAGCAACATATGCATCCTACCATTCTTCTCCAAGGTGTATGTGTTCTTTCTCCCATCATGAATAACATTTTTTTCATATTGCCAAGGCCTTCCCAACAAAATATGACATACATCCATGGGAATAACATCACATAAGATCTCATCTCTATATCCCCCTATCTTAAATTCAACTAAACATTGTTTAGTGACTGTTACCTGATGTCCTTTTTGCAACCACGAAACCTTGTATGGGATCGGATGTGCAACTTTCTCCAATTCCAACTTCTCCACCATCTTTGTGGATACTAGATTGTATGTACTTCCACTGTCCACTATCATCTTGCATACCCTATCCTTGGTCTTGCAAGCAGTCCTAAATAAACTGTTCCTTTGGACTATATTTTCCATCTCTTTCTCTGGCTTCAAAAGAATTTTCCTCATCATTAAGGATCTCTCGCCTTCTACATATTATGCCTCAACATTTTGCTTTTGCGATTCTAAAATGTGAGCTTCTCCTCCTCCATCTCTTTTTCTATCAGGAAATTCCCAAGACTTGTATCTGATATTTCCATAGACAAAACATTTTATTTCACCTCCTATGCCTCTTCCACTTCCTTTGGCTCACGAAAAAGTGTTCCTATTGACATAGTGTCCTCCTTGTGAGCTTCCTCCCCTTTTTGGGTAGTTATGAGTTTTTTTCTCTTCATCCTTGGGATTCTGTACTCTATCTTGGGAAATCTATTTGCCTCTGCTTTGACTTCTACCTCTGCCCCTTTGACCTTGTTTTCAGGCCCATTTCACTTCTACCTTTGAAGCAATTTGATAAGCACCTTCCACATTCATGATTGTCACCATGCTCATCTCATCTTGAATTTCATATCTCAGGCCATTCATGTATCTGGTGACCTTTTCATCATCACTCATGATAACCAACTCTGTTGTTTAACTTGTAAAGTTCCCCAGTTTATTCCTTCACTGTCATCCCTTTCTGCCTCAAATTCTGCATTCTTTGGAACATATTAATTTGGTAATATCCGAGTATGAATTTGGCTTTCATCTTGGAGACCATCCTGTCCCAGTTTTTAATTCTTTGTTTTCCTTTGAGATGCATCTCAACCCACAATTCATCCCACCACAGTGTTGCATGCCCTTTCAATCTAGTGACAACATGTTTTACCTTTTTATCATCTTCGATATCTTCATAATCGAAGTATTTATATAGAGCTCTAAACTAATCTAGCAGCTCCTCAATGTCTAAGTTTTCTTCATACATAAGGATATCCATTTTTTCTCTGGCCCCTATTCTTGCAACAACTTTTAATAGATGTTCCTCTACAGCATCTTCGGCTACAACCTCTTCTTCTCCAGCTCCATCTTCGTTCTCACTTTCGGCCTCATTGACATCTCCAATATCAGTTGTTCGTCTCTGTGTTGTCTCCATGGTATCCAATCGAGCACGAAGTTCTCTCATTTCCCTTTCCACAGCTGGATTAGGCATAGGTCTCTCTTGATGCCTTCTTGGTGACATTGCTTCAATCTTTCCATGCAAGTTTCAAATCCCAACTATCCTCTGTCTCCTCTCTACAGAAAAAAAAAGTTGTCGGATAATCTTTGATACCACTTAGCGTAGATCCCCACCTCAGAAGGGTCCACTGACCTCCCGGCCTATGGATCTTCAAATTCCTTTGAGCCGAAATGGCTCTCTGATTCCCAGCTGGAATCACCAAAGCATATAACCATAGGTCCTTTTTATAAGCTATGCCTACACGAGTGAGTGCTAGACGCAAACCTCCACTCCATGTGACCACCAATGTGACCACACCCTCATCCCAAAAGGGCGCGTCATGTTTCACAATATCTGGACTCCTACCATAATGTAGTCCGACTCCTCTAGTTCTCGAAACCCCGAAAAGGGCTAATGGTTCACTAGATCCTCCCTTAACTCTTCAATGATATGACGTTCGACCGCAAACCTAGGCTCAACTTTGAGCGCGTCAGGATTTTGTGTACCGTGGTTTTGTGAAATTTCCACCTCTCTTTCCACGAAATGCGAACTCGTGATGAATTCAAAGATTGACGGTCCTCCTCTTTCATGATCTGACGTTCCTGATTCTTCCTCAAGAATCAGGATTTCACAACTTATGACCTCCAATCTACAACTTTCTTCACATCTTCAACTCCCGAAATGCCAAAATTCAAACTCTGAATCAACGAATCTCATTTCTTTAGATATATGGTCTCTATCCCTCCTAAGCTTTCGATGTTGAAGGACTCTGGCCTTTAACCTTCCTGCTATGCCTTCAGATCTAGTGGCCCACATAATTTCGGTAATTCTCCCTCCAAGAATTTAAACCATCTGTTTAGTCTCTTGATGTTTCCTCGCCAAACAACTCGGCCTCCTTCCTCCTAATATTAACTTCTACGAGGTGACTTCTTCCCTCATCCTTCCTTCAAATTATTCGAAGTCTCTATCCTTCCTGAGCTTGGCTCTTGCTACAAATCCAAGGATTCTAAATAATCTTGCACGCACCCTCTGTGACCTTCACAATAATCACTGATTATATGATACCTTCCACCTCTACACACTCCTTGCAATAGACATTCTTCAACCACTCCCTTAGGTTGGAAAAGTATAAGACTTCAACCAGCCTGTGCACACCTTGCATGAATCTGTGCTATACTTGCACTTCTACTGGTATAAGAACAATGATATCCCTCCTAAGCTTTCCTGAGATAAAACTCAGAATCTTGTCAACGCACTCCTTGAGGACCTTCACTGCACTCCTTGCAGGAATTCTTAGGAAGAGAAAAAATTGAAACTTACACTCTCCCTCTCACAGACTTCATACATTCAACATGAAATCATACACATACATGACATTGAAACAAATGTAGAACATAGCATATAATCAAACTGTAAACATACCGTTCAATAGATGCAAACAGTAATCATCACAACACCATGAAACTGGATCAAATCATTCTTATATTAATTCAAGTGGTTCTGTACATGGGTTCAATAGCAACAACTATCTGCTTATACAATCTATCTTCTACTCTTCTCTCCTATTCTCTTTCTCTACAACTTCTAACTATTATGAGAATAATGATATAATACAATACATACGAGGGATCTTTCTAGAGTTTTCCCTCCTACAACCTCAAGCTATCTAATATAATTAAAAGATCTACACTACTTTACATTTATTACATTAAATGCCTACAACCAACAGATGAGAGCAAACACTCAATATCTACATTACAATCTCCAAACATTTAAAGGCAATTACATCCTCTAGCTATTACATTAATGTTTCATCTTTTGAAATTCAAAATGTCTTCAAAATGCGCACTGGTGTAATTCAAGTTCTTCTCCACTTGTGCTTTCTTTGCTGGCAAAGCTCCTACATCACATGGAGAGCAACAACTTATGTAAAACTGGAATACCACAGTTTAATGGACAGAAGTATGCATTTTGGAGCATAAGGATGAAAACATATATACAGGCACAAAGATTTGAAATTTGGCAATCAATTGTAGATGGATACACAACACCAACAGTTCCGCCAACAAATGACAAAGCAGTGAAACTCGGTCATAATAATTCAAAAGACAAAAATGCACTTTTGAATGGTCTTAGTGAAACGGTATTCACCAAAGTTGCACCTTATAAATCCGCTAAAGAGATTTGGGACAAACATCAAAATATTTATGAAGGAGATTTAAAAGTCAAAGCAACAAAGCTTCAAACTTACATAGGACAGTTTGAACAACTCAAGATGAAGGAAGATGAGAATATTGCAACTTACTTTTTACGAGTTGATAAAACAGTAAATGGAATCATAGGATTGGGACAATAAATCAAAGAATATGTAATTGTTCAAAAATTACTAAGATCTCTTCCTATGATATTTGACCCTAAGATATCAACACTAGAAGAAAGATCAGATCTAAACTCAATAAGGATGGATGAATTACATGGAATATTCACAGCATATGAAATGAGAACTGAACATGAAAATCTAGATATAAAATAAGCAACCTTCAAAGCATCCAAAAAGTCAAAGAAAAAAGGAAAGAAAAAATAACATAGCAACAGCAGTGATGTCTCGAAAGATGATGAATAAGTGGCCAACTTTTTCAAAAGACTGAAAAAGGGAATCAACGGTAGGTATAGAGGTAAGCTTCCTTTAATTTTTTTTAATTTTGATGGTATTGGTCATTTTGCTAACAAACATCCTCATAATAAAAAGAGAAATGATGAAGGTTACTCAAAAGGTAAACAAACATATAAGGCAAAAGAACCACACAGAAAGTTTTCAACAAAAGCTTATGCACCGAAGAAGACATCTCATCATAAAATGAAGATGAATTTAGTGACAGTGAGACAGAAATAGGTATATTCATGGCAGTAGAAGACTTTGATAAAGAAGTCAAAGAAGAAATTGAAGAGGTAGAAGTTGACTACCAAGAGGAATTAATGTGTGCCATAGAAGTTATCAGAAGAGAAAAGAAGAAAAACAAGAAGCTACAAGTATAACTAGACAAGAAAGAAGACACTCAAGAACTAGAACAAATGATCACAAATTTGAAGGTTCGAATAGAAGAAGATAAAATAATTAAAGAAGCACTCAAAGAAAAACTAGAAGAAAAAGACAAGATCATTGGAAATTTGGAAGCAGAGATTGTCACATTAAGAAAGGATCTTCAAAAGAAAAATATGCAGAACAACTCAAAAGTTTTGGATGACATTATCAGAAGTCAAAAATCTCATCATGACAAGTCCTGACTTAGATACAATCAGACAAAAAAATGACCAGGCTCCAAAACAACAGCGTAAGAAACATATCCAAAAATCTATATAGAAACAATCAAGGGGGATAGGAAGATCTACAAGGAAGATTACAGAGACACTCCTCCACCAAGAAGATTCAAATTTCAGAATCAACAACCGACAAATAGACCTTAGGAAGAAGAATAATTCATAAGAGTACCTCCTTTAAGAAGATCTTCAACTCCCATGTATCAAACTATATTTTTTGGTTTATGCTATGCATGTAATAATTTTTGACATAAAGCTGTGAATTGTAGAGCTATCGACAGGAACATAAAGAACTTTGAAAGTCATAGACAAAGGGGCTATCCAAGAAGGCCTAGTGAAACACATAGAAGAAGTTACAATAGGTTTGAATATTTGAGCACTGAAGTGGAATGTTACAAATGTAACAATTTTGGACACATGGCCAAAGATTGCAAAATGACAGTCCCTCCTAGAGAACCACAACATAATAACAACAATCACATAAAGGAACCTTAGAAAAGGACATGGATAAGAAAGAAGGATCAATATAGCAATGAAGAATGCACACTCTCTCTACAAGATAAGTAGAAGAAACGTGGTTGATATGTTGACAGTGGGTGTTCAAAACACATGACAGGTGATAGAGACATGTTTCTTACATTACAAAAGAAAAGAGATGGATCAGTCTCATTCAGAAATGATGATTCAGCCAAAATCATTGGAAAAGGCACAATCCGAATTGGAAATAAGAATACAAAGGCAAAAAATGTTCTACTAGTAGAAGATATGAAACATAATATTCTAAGTGTGAGTCAAAAGTGTGACCAAGTTCATAAAGTTACTTTCGACTCACAAAAGTGCGAGATAAGAAAAGAAGGTTTAGGAAAATTGATTGCTACAACTGCGAGAACTTCAAGCAACATATATATGTTAAGTGAAATTGGAAATGAAAAGTGTTGTCTATGAAAGGAAGATGAAAGTTGGCTATGGCACAGAAGAATGGGTCACATATATTTTGATAATCTTGTCAAATTCAGCAAAAGAGAAGCAACAAGAGAAATGCCCCAGATCACGAAACCAACCAACAGTTTATGCAAGCATTGTCAACAAGGAAAGTAAACAAATACCATGTTCAAATCAAAGGAATATTCAACAACAAGACCACTGGAAATTATGCATACTGATCTAGTTGGACCAGCTATAACAAAGGGCTTAAAAGGTGAGAAATAATTTATGTTATTAGTTGATGATTATACAATAATGACCGCAGTTTTTTTTCTCAAGAACAAGTTAGAAGCTTTTGAAAAATTCAAGATATACAAGGAAATGGTTGAAAATGAAATGGATTCAAAAATCAAGTGCTTGAGATATGATAATGGATGAGAGTTCACTTCAAAGGAATCTATGGATTACTGCAGCAGACATGGAATAAAAATGCAATTCTTCGTTGCTAGGACATCTCAATAGAATGGAGTTGTTGAAAGAAAGAATAGGACAATACAAGAAATGGCTCGAACAATGCTAATGGATTCGAAATTGATAGACATTTTTTGGACATAGGCAGTTCATACAACATTTCACATTCAAAATAGAGTAATGCTTAGAAACAACATTGAGAAAACTCCTTACAAGCTATGGAAAGGAAGACCAACAAATGTGAAGCACTTCAGATTTTTTGGAAGCAAATGATACATCAAAAGAGAAGATAGCAGAATGGGAAAGTTTGACTCTCATGTGGAAAAATGAGTACTTGTTGGTTACTCAAGTACAAGAAAATCATAAAAGTGTTACAACCTGAGATTGAACAAAGTTGTGGAAAGCATCAACATAACAATTGATGAAACAGGTAGACAAGAATTAAAGGAAGAAGAAAATGAATCAATGGAACAACTTTATGAAGAAGAAACAAAAGATGAAAAAGAAGGGGAAGATGAAGAGGATCTGATAGAACTAGAAGAGAAAGTTCAATAAGTGACTCCAAAGACACCTAGTAGACGAGCACAGAAGAATCATCCTTCAGATCATATTATCGAAAAAAAGACGCAGGAGTTGAGATAAGAAGAAGAATCCGTTCACCAGAACAAACAGACCTAACACTCGCATATACGATTGAACCAACCTATTTTGAAGAGGCCAACAACGATGAATTTTGGAACAAGGCCATGGATGAATAATTGGATCAAATAGAGAAAAATGACACTTGGGAATTGGTTCCAAGACCAAAGGATAAGAATGTCATCGGTACAAAGTGGGTATACAGGAATAAATTGAATGAAGATAGACATGTTACAAGGAAAAAATCTAGATTGGTATGTAAAGTACATGCACAGGTTGAATGAATCGACTTTGAAAAGACATTTTCTCTAGTTTCTAGAATGGAAGCAATCCGATTTATGCATGCTCCAAAAATATTAAAGTGTATCAAATGGACGTAAAATCATCTTTTCTGAATGGGGATCTTGAAGAAGAAGTCTACATTGAACAACCAGAAGGATTTCAGTTGTCATAGAACACAAATTATTTGTGTAAATTAAAGAAGGCCTTGTATGGTCTAAAACAGGCTCCTAGAGCATGGTACTCTAGACTGGATAAATATCTACAACATGCAGGGTTCAGAAAAGGAAGTGCAGAAAACAACCTCTACATCAAGGTAAGTAAAGATAGTATTTTATTAATTGAAGTTTATGTTGATGATATTATTTTGGTAGTGATGATGACAGGTTAAGACAGGAATTTTCAAATGATATGCATAATGAATTTGAAATGTCATTACTCGGAGAACTATCCTTCTTTTTGGGACTTCATATACATTAAAACAACCAAGGAATTTTTATTTCTCAAACCAAGTATATTAAAGAAATGATAAAGAGGTTCGGAATGGAAGATTACAAACCAATTATCACTCCCATGCAAACCAGTTGCAAGTTAAGCAAAGATGATGAATCAAAGTCTACAGATCCGAGGCAATACAAGTCAATGATTGGTAGCCTACTATATGTGACAACATCCAGACTATATGTAATGAAAAAAGTTGGACAAGTGGCATGATTTCAAGCAACACCAAAGGAATCACATGTATTAGTAGTGAAGAGGACTTTTAGATATCTCAAAGGAACATAAGAGTTTGGATTATGGTATCCAAAAAGGAAAGGATCTATCTCTTATTGCCTACACAGATGCAGATTGGTCAAGTTGTATTGATGACTGACAAAGCACCAGTGGAGTAACGTTCTACTTGGGTGAGTGTTTAGTATCATGGATAAGCACGAAACAATCATCAATATCTCTATCTACAGTTGAGGCAGCGTATATTGCAGCAACAACATGTTGTACAGAGGTTCTTTTGATGAAACAAACTCTGACAAATATACAAGTGGAGTATTATGAACCCATTCCAATTTATTGTGATAATACAAGTGCCATCAGTATCTCAAAGAACATGGTGATTCACGCCAAGATGAAGCACATTCCAATCAAGTATCACTTTCTACAGGAAAAGGTTGTAGAAAAGAACATCAGAGTGGAGTATGTGGGCACAAAAGAACAAGTGGAAGACATCTTTACAAAACCACTTCCAGAGGAAGCCTTTGAGTATCTTCGCCAGAGAATCAGAGTTATTTCTACTCCAAAATGAATGATTTTGAATGATTATCTTATTTGCCTTAGATTTACATGAGAAAGCACCATAAAGAGGACAGTTCAAGTTGGGAGATCGATTTCATGAAGAGTTCAGTCAGGGGGAGTATCCCCAAGGAAAGTTTAGTTAGGGGGAGTAGCCATGGATGGAAAGATACCTTTTCCATTGATGACAAAGGGGGAGAGATTTATCATATGAAAAACACAGAGGCATGGTTCCAGGGGGAGAAATGGTCACAGAGATGCAGAGGACAGAGGCATGGTTCCAGGGGACAGAGGCATCGTTCCATGGGGAGCATGAGTGATATGAATTCAATATTGCATGCCATTATTTCAATATTGCATGACATGATTTCAGTATTTCATCAGAATGTTTCCATCAATGCCAAAGGGGGATATTGTTGATTATGGTTGGTTGTAATTAATGTCAACCCTTGAAGAAATCCTGATATCACAAAGTTTTGGGTAATGGACCCAAGCTTGTTTGATGTAAAGATGACTCATTATTGTCTTGTCATGGTTGATAAGAAGTACAAATGGATGAACTCCAAATTGGTCCCCTTATGGTGAAATCCCTCATGGGAAGATGCTTTGTGGATTGAGTTATCCTATAAGTATGGTTAGAGAACCCATGCTTAATTGTGGAATAATGAGATGATGGTCAATGAATTTGTCAGAGAAACTATCCTATATGGATAGTTCTTTCCATGCTATTTCCAGTGATATGTGGAACGTCACATAACTCCTCATGGTTAGAGAGTTATGGAAATGTGAAGCTGGAGGACCCTCATGAGTCATATAGGAGCCCCTAAAAGTCAAAGTGTTTGCAAAAGAAATTATTTTAAATGGAGAACTCCCTCAAAGAAGGAAAATGTAATGCTACATGAAAGTATAAATAAGAGGCAAAGTCCTTTCATTTAATCACACTTGAACACATTGAATATATTTTGTTGTGTGAGGCTTATTGCAAGTACTCATTGATACATCTGAAGTTGTGAAAGTTTGAGTTAGTATGAAGGGTTGATGAAGAAATTCTCAGAATTACAACAAATACTAAAAAACCCTATTTTATGAGGCATACGCGGGCTGTCTGTGTATAGGGTGTGTACATACTGAGGTGTACACAGGCTGGTTGTGCATAGGGTGCGTACATGTTGGTAAATCCATGAAACTTAAGAAGATGAAAATGAAAAGGTTCTAAATTCTGAGATCAAGCTCCCTGGAAGGTCTACAATGATAATATACATCTGATCGATCCATTGGTTCAAAAGGTATGTCTTATTTATATGAATAGTTGGATTTGGCTGTATGCATGAGAAATGGTTATGGAGATTTGAGGATTCTCCCTAGAGAGACTAGTGGCTGCATGGAATCTTCTGCATAAGTCAGATCTACAGAAATATAATGCTGGTATATTTATGATTGATACTTCTTGTTGAGGCACATATTGTATTTCTTGGCATATGGCTAAGGTCTTTGTGGTACATGGTTGAGAGATTGTATTTGTGAAGTGGTTGATGTATTGAGAAGATGAATATCAGAAAGGGTTTTGATGACTAGATCATGTGAGTGTTTTTATACTTGTTCATGATTACACACACCTATATGGCACATGAATAGAGATATATATATATGTTTTGGGTAAAGGTTATGTATGATGATGCATGCACATGGTACAGTTACAATCTAGATACAGTGATAGGTTACAGATCTATGTGAAAGAAGTTAGAGAGGGTCATAAGTTTTCAAGATAAAGGAAACCCTATTTTTTAACAAGGCATACACAGGCTGCATAACAGTTTGGTTGTGTACATACGTGGGCTGCATGACATATAGGGTGTTTACATATGCGTGTTGAAGCACTACAGGTCATGTACTTGTTGTATTTTTGTTGATACATGTTCAATTCTGGAACAGATTGATTACAGGGTAGTTGTACAGGTTGGATGCAGGACAATGGTACATATTGTTACAATTGTACAATAGTATATCTCATAGTGATAGTGTGACAGTGGTTCCATCATTCTACTTCTACTTCAGGGAAGTCGGACAGGGCAAGGACAGGTGGTTGTATCCACCTTCCGATTGTAGCCGAAGAACATAGGGGGTTGTAGTCTCCTTTTGATTGTAGCCATAGAATAGGGGAGTTGGAGCTTCCCTTAGGTTGTAGCTTGATAAAAAAGGGGGTTGGAGCCTTCTTCCAGTTGCAGTTGGAAAATAAAGGAAGTTGGTGTTTCCAATGAATGTAATTCTTCAAGACATATAAGAAAAATCATTCCATGGTTTTCTCCCACTTTGGGTTTCCATGTAAAACACGGGTGTACTATGTATGTGTATGATTGTTCAGTTGTACATTTCTTATTTACTCTGCAATTATTGGATGAGAATGTTATATTGATATAAAACTTGGATTATATGGTTAAAAATGATTAGATTTCTCTATTACTGATTCACCCCCCTCTCAGTAATCCAACAGGAAGGTCCAATAGATCAATGAGATGTTGGAGATGAAATTCTGTTGGCCACACAACAAAGTTTTGTCATACATTGAGATGTTACAAATGTGATTGGTTTGGTCAGAAATCCCAAAACTAAAGAAAATCAAGAAGTCAATCCATGAGAAAGAATTCATACAAGTTAGGAAGAAAATCTAATGAAGGTTGGAAGAAAAGAAGAAATGACAAATCTCAGAGGAAAAACTTAGAAAATAAATATCCAACAAACAAAATATCTAATGAAAAGTTATGGAGAAGAAAATATGAAATAGAAAGCAAGAAAGATGATTTGGCATATGAAAATGAAGAAATTGATAACAAGAAAATGATGGTTGAAGTTCCTAATAAGGAATGTGAAATTCATAGATTTGAAAATAAAATGGATCAAACTCAGTAAAGGAGAGTTCCTAAAGAAGAAGGTGACACAATAACAGATTGTGACAATATCATGTAGGTCAAGAGTACATTAACCAATAAAATAAAAATGCAAACAAAAAGTCCCAAAGAAGAAAATGAAGAAGTTTCACTTACATAAAATAGTGATGATAATGATGAATCTCCAATAGCACATCAACCAAAACACAATAAAACCCTATGAAATAGTAAAAAATCAGGGGGAGTGTTTAATTTGGTCATCAAATGAGGAAGTCATTGGATTAGGTTTAAAAGACTTGATCACTACAAAAATTGGTAGCAATAAGACTACCTATTTGAACAAAAAATCCCAAGAAATTTGTGATCACTATTGATCACAATAGGATCAACAATGATCCTATGTTCCTAAAGCTCAAGAAAGGTAGCATGCATAGAATCCACATATAGAAGGAATAATGAAGAAGAAGGATTTAAGAGCTCAGGAGGGTTAGTGACTAAATATCAGTACATAAAAGAATGCACAAACGTTATCGAAGCTCAAAAGAGATGAAACATTTGAAGTAACATAAGAGATATATTTCTGTGAGAGAAGAAATCCTTTTGTAAAGGATCGAGTTACATGAGCCATTCATTCTTAGTTCGAGACAATCCAGGATCATTAGATCAAGGTGAAGTTAGAAACTGAGAAGGATTAAATCTCAACCATCAGATCTGGAGCAGTAGCATTATGGACAGTTGGATCAATCCATAATCATAGATCGAGAGAGATTAAATAAGAGCTGTTAGATTTCATGGAGGAAATTCAAGTGAGCTATCAACTGTTAGATTAGTTCAGGATATATCCTGATCATCAGATAGAACCAAGTGGAAGGACAAGATAAGCAGACCCCATAAGACACAAAGTCTTGAAAACCCCCAAAGTCATGACGTAAATAAGGGCCATCATATTTAGGAAATGCATGGTGATCGTTGGATGAGGATAGGCGGGTCCAATAGTGGTCAACTGTGATGCTGACCACTTCGGAGGAAAGAAGTCTAAAATAGGGAAGTTTACCCTAAGGTCGAAGCCCCAAAGTCGTGAACTCCTGTCGACCGTCAGATCAGAGGAAGAACATGAAATACCATCAACCATTGATCAAGAGTGAAAATATTGAAACCATCAAATCGCACTAAAGAAAAATTTAGCCAACTCCGGCGTTGACCTACTATGGCAATAAGAAACTTAGATAAACTAATAACTCCTGAACCCCAAAGTTATGGAATAAACAAAGGCCATAGGATCAAGACAGTTAAAAATCTACAGTGGTAGATCTATTCCACAGTTCGGTAATGATTGAAGGATGGCATAAAAGTGCTAGAAATCCTAAATCCATGAAGTACCAAAGCCATGAAGTGAGACATGTGGCATAAGACAAATATGACATGTGCCCAATCAACTACTGACAAGTGTCAAGGTATAGTTGGCACATTAGGTATACGAAATCCATGAATCAAGGTGACATGTGGTCGCCACTCAGCCATTGCCACATCAATAGTGACATAAGCAAGTTACATCACTCCAGGACTACATCCTCCGGGGATATCCAACTTCTCCTACTAGCTAGAATATTTGAAGCGCCAAAGGCCGAAGTCATGAATTAATGCTTGGTTTTTGATATAATATCCTATGAAATATTTATTGACCTACCGATAAAGTACAATGGAAGGATAGAGTAAGCATGAATCATGAAGTAACACTAATCATTGATCTACTTTGGGAGCGTTCTTGACCATTGATAAAGCATAGTGGAAGGATAACGTAAGTGGATATGTTAACCTACAACAAGTGGTCACCACAAATTTATGACTTATTTGGTAGGTAAACACTCTGAAGGGATTGAACTAATTCAGAGTTCGAGTAGGCCGGAGTCCCTGAGTCATGAATAGTTTAATACCTGAAGAACGAGAGCTCTGTTGTGCCTAAATCTACAGTCCTCGCTCCTATACATATGAAGGTTATCAAGCAGGGAGTGTTGATACACCCTTTGGTGGAATTTAATCTGGGAGAGTTGGAAGACTGCAAAGATCGGAGTCCCAAAACATCGAAGCCTCGAAGTGAATGAGAGCTATCCACTCAACTGTAGATTAAGTCTTGACTGTTGATTTGTTTGAAGCCTCTGGATAAGCCAAGATCGTTCATCCAACAGAAGATTAAATATTGATTGTCCAATATATTAATGAATACAGTATACACACTGCGACGAAATGTCTTCTGGGAGGATTGAATGACTCTAAAGACTGAAAGTCCCAAAATATGAAGTATCCGAGAACTTGGTTCCAAAACCGGTCATGTGATAAGGTAAAGAAGATAAAGGGGATAGAAGTAAATAATCCCTCAGATGCTTGAATATGGTCCCATGTAGAAGAATAGGGGTGGAAGAAGAAAGCACTAGGAACAACAGTTAATTGGATAAGCCCATGGTTTTGAGCGCATGGTCATTTGACATTGGGTTGAAGAAAGAACCTCATAAATAATTCATTTATGTAAATAGATTAAGGCATATAGAGTAATCTGATAGAGATTAACACCATAAAAATACAAAGAGCAAGTAAAAGATCGAATATAATCTATTGGAAAACTTGGGAATGCAACAAAGGCATGGGAACGATGTAATGAGTCAATTCATATATGTGATCGTATCATTTATACAAAATTCAAATCAATATTAATCTTCTAATTAAGGGGAATATCATCTATGTTAAATTAAATAAAGAGATGCAATGGTTCATGTCAAAAGACACAATGGTTCAATCATATACCTATTGAAATACTATATAAACCAGAAGTAATCGTGAATCTTAGT
>JASDQU010186024.1:0-20689 GCA_032191745.1 Picea mariana | reverse complement strand
TCCAGTGTCCTCTGCTTGTGGCTTGGACTGGTTGTCCTAATACTGTCCATATTTGCTATGTCCTTTGTTCGATGGGTTTGGGCCACCCTTTCTTGGCTTTTGTTGTGAGGGGTTCCCAAGCCCAAATTGTCACGTCTTTTGTTTGAGCTTCTGCTCGATTTTGACGACATATCGGTAATCCGCGCCCAAGGATGAGATGTCTAGAAATTCCATTTTGGTATGGATGTATATATGAAGAGCATCGTGATACTTGAGCACCAAATGTTTCTCCACATCTTTGATACCCAACTTGGTGCGCAAGGTATGGAAGATATTTGTGAAATCTGGCACTGCTTGGTCTCTTTCTTGCTGCAGTGTGGTCCATTTGGTATATAGGTCGTCATAACTTCTGATAGGGTAGTATTGTTCCTTAATAGCATCCCTGAAGGATTCCCAGGTGTCCATGAATGAAAATAACGAGGTTTCCTCTATTTCCTTTTTCTCATAGAAAGTTTCCCACCAATCTTTGACATGGGGAACGGCTTTGAGGAGCGCAAAAGTAATCTTTTCTTTATTCGAAAAGTTATGGATAGAAAAATGCCCTTCTAGTAGATTCAACCACTTGTCTATAGCATATTCATCTATCTAACCTTCAAATATAGGAATATCAAAGTTTATTTGTACCTTGAAGAGGGTGACGCCTCCGTTCGAAGAAGATGCGTCGCCTGTTGGTAGACGCCGAAGGATTTGCGTGAAACGATCCATCATCTCGTTCTTCTGTTGCGTGAGGGATTCCTCAATCAACAACTTGAAAGGATCTCCTGTCTCATCATCTTTATTTTATCCTACCATGGGAGGTCGCTTGGGTGTGCGAGAGCTTCTTTTCTCAAGAGAAACAAGCTCGAGACCCAACTCTTTGTACTCCAACCTCGTTGGAGACATGCATTAAGACGACAAGGAGCAGACCGCTCTGATACCATTGCTCCAGATTTTATGAGTAGAACAAAATGAATACAGATTATTAACATGTTTTTAACACAAAATAACAGAGAAACAGTAAAACGGGTTTTCTATTCAATAACGAAATAAGATGAAACTGTAAAATGCAGCGGAAACAAGCTTGCTGGAATGGTGGCGGCTTATCTCTGAGAAGAGATGTGACGACAGTGCGCATTCGCAAGAAGAAGGTTACAATGAGGCTCTGAAGGCCTTTTTTTACAATAACCAAGAATTACCAAAAACCTAGACATCCAAAAACCTTACCCTAGGAGATGAAGTGCCAAAAGTCATGTGGGCCCCGTTTGGGTAAGTTAGTACATCAACTTCCCGGGGTCGTAACGTTTGCATACGATCTATGTTTTAGGCGTGTGATAGCCCGTTGGAAAGGTATCATCGAGAAGATTCATTTTGGGGGATCAATCATGCCTTTAGCTATCATTGAGGAGCTCGATCTTGAAAAACCTTCATTTAGGCCCTCAAAATGGCCCCGGAAGTTAAAACTGCTAAAAATAGTAAATTGCCAAAATTGTCAGAAAACTGTTTTGAGCCAGTTGGAAAAGGTGGGTGGCCAGCGATATCCATATAGATCACATTTGAAGTGACCAAGACATAGGAAACTTTTCCCGAGCCAACTCTAAGAGGAGAGAACTTGAATTCGGAGGAACTCACTGTTACTGATCTTGGAGTGGAATCTCTTGGGCTGACTAACCCTCCAATCACTGACTTGTCGACACCAATTTTTGTACAAGTTGTCCCTCCAAGGGTAACACCTTGTGAGAATTAGATAGTATTACAAGCAGCTATGGAAGCAAATTCTGCTACTTCGTCAGGGATTCCTCATACTCCCTTAACGACTGCCACCACAGGGGGTATTCCGCCTCCTAACCCACCTTCGCCATTATTGGGTTATGAAAAAGGTATAAATATCTTCCTTTTTTCCACAGTTCATGATATAATCTTGATTGAATTTTCAGTTAGTTAAGGATAAATAGGATAGAAAATGATTAATATGTCTCTTAGAGTTATTATTGAAGTTTTATTAAATAGATTCTAAATTACGATTGGAATTGTTTGATTTTGTTGCAGATTTGGATAAATAACTATCAATCTCGAGATAGACAAAGAGATATTGGATATGCGCAAGCTATTGGAGGTTGAATACTTTTAGGCGCAAAGTAGTTTTGAAGACAATCGATTGTAACTTTATAATAATAAAGCAATCCTGAGGATTTTTCGATCCTCGGGATAGCTTGATTTACCTAGATTATTGTAATATATAAGAGGGTAATAGATCCATAAAAAGATATAAAAAAAATCGCATTCAATTATTCAGAACTTAAAATTTCTCTACACAAGCAGTTTTTGTAAATGTTTTACCAGCTATGGAATCAATGAAAGTTTTGAGCATTTTCATCATTTCTGCATTCTGAGTTTCTTGTATCAGTACTTCTAAAGACCAAGGGCCCAGTCTGAAGGAGTTACTGTCTTGTTCTGTAATTGTATCAATTTGAAGTTTGATTTCTGTTTTGTGATTCAAATCTCCTTTCACAAATAGCTAAGATAAATGCATAAGTGTGTTAATGATTTTATGTTGTTTGTGTGCATAAGATAGATATTTCCCTCAATATTAATGATTGCCATTCTGATTTCCATTTCTGTAGTTTGTTGCTTCACAGTTCCTCATAATTTTATATGCATTGTTACTTTTACTTAGATTTATAGTTGTTGTTCCTTTCAATTAGATTACCGTTGTTGTTCGTTTTAGTTAAAGTTACGATTGTTGTTCGTTTCAGTAAAGTTACATTATCTATCCCTTTCGACTAGATTACAATCGTTGTTTCTTTCCACAGATAGAGTAATTCACTATTTCCTTTCCAATAATTCGATTCATAATTGATAGTTAATTCTGCAAATCTTTACCTAGATTCAATTACTTCCTTTCAAATAAGTAAATTCAATAGATTAATTAGTTCCCTTCCATTCTACATCATTTTAGTAATCATATTTCAATTCATAGAATCTTTAGTGGACATTTGAGGAACTTGATTGTTGATAAACTCAGATTCGATTTAGTTACATGATTTTAGCCTTCACAAGCTACCTGCATAGACTTTGCTGATATTCTTGAGATAAAAGATGAATCTCTGGGTTGATAAATTAATGTTAAACTAAGGATGTTTTTAGGACACCTTTAGACACCAACATTTTGGCACCGTTTCCAGGGAGAATGTCAAAGGAAGCATAGGTTGTGTCTCTAGAGGACCAGGTATTGAAGACGGAAGGTAAGAACCTACGCAGGAAATAGGTAAGCTGCTTATGCTAACACTTACCTCCAATTGACACTTAAAGAGGTTTTATAGGTGTTTCTTTTGTTGTTGTGTGAAGTGTGCATGACTAGAAAGAAGTATCTTGAAAAACCAAAACCCCCACCAAAAACTACCAAAGCCCAGGGTTTGGTGATCCCTGGGAGAAGCACTTTCATAGACGAGATCATCAGAAAAGGTGAATCTCAAGCTTCGATTGGACCTAGGAAAGGACCTACCTGAATCCCTCAGGCAGTAGTTTCACCAACTACGGCCCATGTTGAGATTCATAGAAAAACTGAAGGGACTGAGCAAATCTTTCAGAGCATAGATCTTCCACCCCTCAACCCTTTAGAAGAGGGAAACTCTAATAATCTGGAGGAAGGAGTAGGAGAATCTAGCGAGGTCGCCAAGGCATACCCACCATCACCACCTACTCCTGAGTCTCCTGTGAAAGAAGAAGGCATACTCAAAATCCCAAATAAAGGGAGTGCAATCAAATCCCCTAGAGGACCAAATAATCAACCATTTCGAATAGAATACCCAGATCAAGAACTTCCTGAAAATTTTTGGCACATTTTTTATCAAATGGCACAACCAAATCAACAATGACCCCAGACCTCCACGTTGGAATATATGATAGTTGATCCAATTTCCAATGCTCCCATGAAAGAAATCCGCCTACAAAACTTGCCAACCTTCCATGGATTGATTTCAGAAGACCCAGATGCATTCCTATTTGAATTTCATGTCCTGTGTAGAGGGTATGATTACACCTATGAACCCAAAAAATTAAAATTGTTTCCCTCTACCTTGAAGGGATCAACTCTACGCTGGTTTATGGGATTGGGAGGTGGAACCATCAATTCGTGGGACCAGATGAAACAAGCCTTCTTGTTAAAATATCAGGATTATTGTAGAACCAGAGACCTAAAAGATGAAATCTTTCAAATGACTGCAAAAGAAAATGAATCATTAGAAGAATATGTTGAGATATTTCAGTATAACTTGCAAAGATCGCCCTATGGTACATTACCGAGTGAAGTACTCAAAGCAACTCTAATTAAAGGCATGAAAGATGAATGGGTAGAAACATTGAATCTAATGGGGAAGGGTGACATTTATCAGGAAACTTATGAAAACATCATTCTATTGTGTATCAGGTGCTCACGAGGAAGTACATGGACCAGGTCATGAATGCAGACGTCCCTCACAAGAAATAACAATATTACCAAAGAGGGTGTTACGCGAGCCGAAGTTGGTAATTTCTTAGAAAATTTCAAAACAGATATTTTGAGCACTTTGAATACATAATTGGATGTATTGCATGCCAAACAAAAAAAGGTAGAAGCAGAATAGACCTTTGTTATATTTTGCGACAGGTGCAGACAGAAACATGGTCCAAGGGAATTCCCTTTGGATGCAGTTCGGGTTTGTGCTATTTGTGCTAAGGAACACGACATAGAGAAATGCCCATCACTCCCTGGATTGAAATTTTTATTCAAAGAAGAAGAAGAGGAAACAAAACCATTATATCTGATGGATTAGCACCGTCAGTGGCAGTCCCAGCCTCAAAATACACTATAGGACCCTTCCTCTTTCTTTTCTGGACAGTATAATCAACAACAGAATTTTGGGAGCACATGGTAGGGCCAACCATTTACTAATCAGAAATGGCAGCCCCAACAGTACCCACCTGCAAATCCCACTTGGCCAAACCAGCCCACGACAAACCCCATCTGGCAAAATCAACCAACTACAAGTTCCAATTGGCCTAATTCGCAGTACCCCACCTCATCCTGGAAAAACTCGAATAATACCTACCCTTCACAGTGGCCTAACTCGTCTGCCAAAAACCCAAATTGGAACCAGAATTGGTAGCACCCCATGGAGATGAATAACCAACCCATGGGGATGGCCTCTCAAACCCAACCCTCGTTACAAGCCCCACTCCAATTTCCCTAGAACCCCCAATCACAATTGCACCCTCAATTACCAGCCCAACCCCACCCAAATCCTAATAACAGACCAGCTCATCTTGTCCATATTATGGAAAGTGGAGAAGGGGAAACCAATTCAATAGGGTGAAATAAACTCCAGTTGAGATCGGGGCATATAATCTCTCCTGAACAAAATGATGTTTCCTAAGAGCAGGGGAATGAAAAACAACCAACAATAACACCCTCGACTGTGGTAATAACAAAAGAAATCGAGAAAGGGGGGAACATAGTTTAATCACAGGACTTTAATAAGGATGTAACTCCCTCCCCTCCATTCCCCGAAAGACTGACTATAGAGAAACCCATCGTATATCCTAACTTCGACATTGCAGGGGAACTCAAGAATTTATAGATCAAAATTCCACTCCTGCAAGCTCTGCAAGACATACCGATCTATGCAAAGACAATCAAGGAGATATGTGGGAGGAAGCCCATCAGAAAAATTAAAAATTCATCATCAACAATTCATGTAGTGGGATCCTTATCTAATCTAATTTTGGGTAGAGAAGAACCAGTCAAATATGCAGATCTAGGGAACCCCATAGTAACAGTTCAGATTTAGGGTTGTTCCTTTCCAAATACACTAGTTGATTTTGGGGTGGCCATCAATATTCTAACTATGGAAACCTGCAATACCCTAGGTTTTGACTCTTTCAACCCAACCTTGATTATGTTACAATTGGTTGATCGATTAGTGGTCAAACCACTTGGCACACTACATGATATAGCAATCTCAGTTGACTCTTGGGAATATTCAGTAGATTTTCATATCATCAGCCCAAGAAGTGGACTCGAAGGGCATCCATTGATACTAGGCAGAGCATGGCTCATGAAAAATGATGCGTACATAGGATGTCGATTGGGTAAAATGACAATTGCTAGGGAAGGTGTCACAAGGAATCTCATCTTATATCCTCCAGCCAAACCTAGTCCAATGATCGTATATCCACAATTGTCACCACCACGATATCCAGAGAAGGATTTGCATACCCCTCTCACACTGGAAGAAGCTCTCAGACTCAAGAATCAGCTAGAGGATGATGTAATCAGTGGGTTTATTAACAACCCAACCACTGTGAGTAACCCAACATGCACAGGGAGACCCGCTGGAAGATTTAATGGAACAACAAATCCCGACTACCACTGTTCATAAGAACAAATCCATTAAGATCGCACCAGGGAAGTTTCTGAACATTAATGCCAATCTAGAAGAGAAACAACAACAAAAGATAATTCAAGTCCTCTCTAAATACCAGCAAGCTTTTGCCTGGGAGTATTCTGATATGAAAGGTATTGATCCACAACTATGGACACACCACATTTATATTGAGAAAGATGCCCGACTTATCTGATAGCCACAAAGAAGATTGAATCCCCACCTCAGGGATATTGTTAAAGAAGAACTACAAAAGCTGTTGGACGTAGATTTTATATACCCTATCTTAGATAGTCGATGGGTTTCCCCATTAGTGATCATCCCCAAGAAAAATGGGAAGTGGTGAATCTGTGTTGATTAAAGGGAACTTAACAAAGCCACTCAAAAAGACCACTTTACATTACCCTTCATCGATCAGGTCCTGGATACCTTGGCAGGGAAGAAATTCTTCTCTTTCCTGGATGGTTTGAACATCTACAATCATATCCATATTATCCCAGAAGATCAAGATAAAATGACATTCACATGTCCCTGGGGTACCTTTTCATATAGAGTATTGCCCTTTGGACTTTGTAATGCCTCAGCCACATTCCAAAGGGCCATTCTGAGCATATTCAGTGATATGATTAGCAAAGGGCTTGAAGTCTACATGGATAATTTCACTCTGTATGGTGACGACTTCGATCAATCCTTGAATAATCTGGAGAAGGTATTAGAACGGTGCATCGCTACCAGGTTATGTTAAGCCACGAAAAATGTCACATGATGATGACAAAAGGTGTGGTATTAGGGAATTACATTTATACAGATGGAATTAGAGTAGATCCAACAAAAATTGAGGTAATCCTTAATCTACCTACTCCACACACACAAACTGAGGTACATAGTTTCCTTGGTGCTTCAGGATAATATTGCAGATTTATGGAAAATTTTGCAAAAATCTTTGCGCCTTTACATGCTTTGACTAGTAATGTATAATTCCAGTGGTCTGAAAAATGTGATGTGGCTTTTGCAAGACTCAAGAAACTGATCTCAACAACACTGGTATTGAGGGGACCAAATTGGAAAATACCATTTCAAATCTCCACCGATGCCTCAGACATTTCCATAGGCACTGTTATTGGACAGGAGGAAGACAAGAAACTCTACACCATTTATTTCATTAGAAAGAATCTTAATCCAGCTGAACTTAATTATATAGTAACAAAAAAAGAGTTTTTAGCTGTTATACATGCCATCAATAAATTTCGTCATTATATAATAGGATATCCAATTATTTTGTATACTGATCATTATGCTATTAGATATCTAGCTAATAAACCGATTACTAATGGACAGGTCACTCAATGGTTATTATTATTGCATGAATTTGATATCACCATCAAATATTGACCCGGGAGAGAAAATATTGTCGCAGAATTCTTGTCCCGCATCCAAAAAACAGACAATTCATTAACAGTTGAGGATCAATTTCCAGATGAGCATCTATTTGCATCACCACAAAACCACCTTGGTATGCTGATGTAGCAAATTATTTGGCAGCGAGAAGATTACTGACACATTTATCATCAAGGGAAAGAAGATTGATTGTCCAACGTAGCACACGATTCACTTGGACCAGTGGATATCTCTTCCACACAGGAGCTGATCTCCAAATCCGATGATTCGTACGAGATGATGAAATCTATGAAATACTAAAGGAAGGACATGACAAGCCCTGTGGGGGGCATTTTCCATACTGCGGGATTGGACACAAAATCTTACAGATGGGCTATTATTGGCCCTCAATATTCATAGATGCAAAGAAATACGTCCAGACCTATGACAGTTGTCAGTGGATGGGGAAACTAGGTCAGGCTGATGAAATGCCCTTGAAAGCACAAATAGTCGCAGAACCATTTCAAAGATAGGCACTGGACTTCATTGTCCCCTTCAATCCAAAGTCAAATCAAAAGGCCTATATTCTCTTTGCAATGGATTACATAACCAAATGGATAGAGGCAAAAGCTTTACCAAATGCAACAAAAGAAGTAGTCATCAAATTTATTTTCAAATTGTTTGTACGGTATGGACTACCCAGAGAATTAATCACTAATGGAGGGTCACAATTTATAGGACATAGAATCACTTCCACCCTAGAAAACTATCATATTAAGCACATATTTACTTCTCCATACCACCCACAGGCAAACGGGCAAGTAGAAAGCACCAATAAGGTCCTAGAGGAAATCCTGACAAAGACTGTCTCAACAAACCAACATAATTGGGCTACTGAGCTCCCAAATGCCTTATGGGATTATCATACAACCTAGCGTAACACCACTGGCTACTCTCCTTACCACCTAGTCTATGGTAAAGAACCCATCTTCCCAATCGAATTCGAGATCAAGACCCTAAGGATGGCCCAGGAAATTGGACTAGATCTTACAGAAGCACATAAATGACACCTTTAGTGACTCAACGAATTGGATGAAGCATGCTTGTTTGTTGTGGAGTGCATAGCTATTATTCAACAACATAGAGTGACCTGGCATGACAAGCATATCAAGAAGAATCATTCAAGAAAGGTGACTGGGCACTTCTCTATGATTCCAGATTTCAAGACTTTCTTGGAAAATTACTGACACGGTGGCTAGGGACATATGAAATTAATGAAGTCCATGATAATGGCATAGTTACTTTAAGCACAATCGATGGGTCTGGATCTCCCTTTCCGGTCAATGGAAACTGGCTGCGACTTTACCATCAGCCACCTTCAAAAGATTCTTTTTATCAAGAAGTAAGTAAAGACCCTACTGTGAAGATTCTGGCTAGCTGGGAAGGTAACCCAACCACCCCAACTCCATAAATGATGAATTTTGTTGATACTGTATATAGTTTTTATAGATCTAATTGATTGGTTATTTTTTCTTTGTTTTATGAAAAGTCACTTAGGAAACAGGAATTAGGGCAGATAACTATAATTAGCACCCTATATGTTCCATACTCCCGTTTTGTCTTATCACACAGACTCTGTCTTTCACAGAAAAATGAATATGTCATGTTCCGTAGCAGAGATTGGGAAACTATAATGAACTCATGACATTAACAGACCATCCAATGTTTTATTTTAAAATAAACAGACCCATAACAATTGAATGAATTTAGTTGATGACTAATCAGCCTCAAATTCAAGCAAAAATACATTTTCATGAGGATTTTTTCCAAAATTTCCTATTTCATGCGCGCTTGTTGTTCCTTTGAATGGAACAACTATTGTTCCTTTCGCAAGCTTGTTGTTCCTTTGAACGGAAAAACTGTTGTTCCTTTCGCATGCTTGTTGTTTCCTTTTGAAAGGAACAATTGTTGTTCCTTCCACGCGCTTACCGTTCCCTTTGAAAGGAACAATTGTTGTTCCTTCCACGCACTTGTCGTTCTTTTCACGCACTTGTTGTTCCTTTCACGTGCTTGTTTTTTCCTTCTGAGAGGAACAATTCTTTTTCCTTCCATGCGCTTGTCGTTCTTTTCGCACACTTGTTGTTCCTTTTGAAAGAAACAACAATCATTCCCTTCGTGCACTTGTTGTCCCTCTGAGTATCATTGTTGTTCATTTTGTCGTTCCTTTCCTTCATTACTGTTGAAATGCTAGCCATTCCTTCGCAGTGCAGGTTTCACCAAATAATTTTCACCAGCACTATTTCTAATCGTCATCACAACGATCTGTCATTATTTTGTGGATTATCCCCCACACCTTATCAAAATGTTTGTGGATTAATCTCTTCAAAATATCTTCAACCTTGTTCATAATCGATAACCACCATAATTTGTTTCTTTCCCCTATATACATACAAATATACCTGAATGATATTTTTCCTTTATATTATAAGGAGTCTTAAGCACACTTTTAATTGGCATATTTACACTTTCTTACACCATCCCTTACTCTTAAGGAGTAAATGAGCCTCCATGAAAAAAAAAATGATAAAATAAATAAATAACAAGCAATAATTTTTTTTTTCCCACAAAGAATAGGGGGTCTCATCATGATCCAACCTACCATGATCATAGGATAATAGTGTACGTGACATTCCCACTATGGCTACCACACCAAGGCAATGGCCTTTGACATTTTTCTTTTGTCAAAGGAAAAGAGGTCTCATCACGATCTGACTTGTTCACTTAAGTTAAAATCTAGTGAGTGGCATTATCATGATCTGACTACCAAACCAGGATAATGGTCTTCTTGGAAAAATACAATTCAAATATTTATTAAGGAAAAATAAAAATGAATAAAGATAAGCAATATAATTTTTCCCACAAAGAATAGGGGGTCTCATCACAAGCCAACCTACCACGATCATAGGATACTAACGTAAGTGACATTCCCACTATGGCTACCACACTAGGGCAATGTCCTTTGACACTTTATTTTGTCAAAGGACAAGAGGTCTCATCACGAGTTGTCTTGTTCACTTAAGTTACAATCTATTGAGTGGCATTATCATCATCTGGCTACCAAACCAGGATAATGGTCTTTTTTGGGAAAAAATGATTCAAATGTTTATTAAGGATACATGCTCATCTATGGGTTAAAAGTCAACCCTGCCGAGGCTATGGTTGCCTGCTGGCAGTAGTGGCTTTGCCTGTGGTATGAAAGATTATCTCAAAAATACCAAGTTTCTGCGTGTCTCTAGATTTCCTTTACTCAAATAATGAGGCTATCATATCAGTTATATTCAATAACTTGGGAAAGTAACAATATTATGATATGTGGAATATTTTTAAAATGAACAGATTTAATTTATTTTGGTTTATTTATCCATAAAACATTTTTGAACATAGGTATAATAAATTTGAAATTTCCACGAAAAAGGACTATCGTTTAAATGATTTTGGTTGAAAGTGTTTTGAAAATTATACATGATTAGTCCCCATCAGCGGAGGTAGCGCAATCATTACCTCTCACAGTAAAATACCTACACTCATTACTTTCACCTACGTTGACGGTCGAGGATGACCTCTACATTAATGAGGGGAGTGGATGCTCGACACAATTTTTGATAAGATGTAATGATTGTAATAAATGGGAAACCCACGTCTTTATACACTTATCATAACTGATATTTTCTATTTTTGGTAACTGTTTCTCCAAACTGGTCTAACCAAATTTGCAAACTGGAACGATAGTCGTTCTTACTTTTCTCACAAAGATATGGGTGGTTGAAGCGTGCGTAAGGAGCCGACATTACTACAGGTTACAAAATAGGCAAGAGAAATCCTACACCATCTGGGGTGGACTGAGTACTTCAACCATTTGCAAGGATATGACATGAAAGTCACGCTTGAATTATTTCAAAATATGCAAGGAGAAATCTCTATGGTGCAAGGCATACAAATCTCAGTTACCTCGGAAGTCTTAGCAGAGGTCAAAGGCCTCCCTAACACGTGCATTTAGTGGACAAGAAGATACACAACACTGAAGGAAGCTGTGGAATCTTTCACAAACCCTGGGGAAGAATTGAATAAAAAATGAAAGGGACTTAATCCCAGTACCCTCAGTGAACCATGGAAGGAATTAGAGGGGATAATTCAGTGGTACATCACCTGTGATGGACGATATGATGTAATTCGACCTCGCCATATCAAATTGTTGGTATCCTTAAAGAAATGGTTAGTACTTAATCTACCTTTCTTTATGAATTCCATATTACATGAGGTTGCCTTAAGAACACAAAATTCCAAGGATCCTGTTACTGTTATCAACCACCACAGATTAGTTAAACTGATAACAAATAAAGAACTGAATCAAGCTTAGTTGACTTGGGAGAATCTGATTAAGGCCAATAGACCTCTACAATTGGAGTAGCCTGAATTATGCCATGAAAACCCACCACAGGAAATTGAATATAGACAGGCAAAGGCGACTACCACCCAATAAGAAATTCCATCCCCTCAAACCGAAGCTGAGGTAGACCCTGCCCAAATCAATGAGGCCCAGACCTCATAGACACAGGCATTAATGAAAAAGAGGAAGAGAGAAATGGCTGCCAATAAATCCATCACTAGGACAAGGAGGAGAAGCAGACGAATTCAGGAAACAACTGAAGCAATTCAAGATGCAACAAAACATCATGAAGAACTTCAAAATTTTACAAAATAGTCTCTACAGGAAAATGTTCAAGAAATTGAGCAAGCATAGAAGACCTCACAAAAGAATGACCAGGAAGACACCTAACCTGCATTAGAGCATCTGACAGAACAATTTTTGAAGAGATATGAGGTAGAAATAGCTCAGGTTTTGGGGATCTTAAGAACCTCAATTGATAGATGAAAAAATAATCCAGAAAAAGGCCCAGACCAAGCCTCCTCTTCAAAACCAGCTGAAGATTTTCCTGATATTGAAATTTCTTTCCTAGATGACACAGCATAGGAAGAACCTCTTTTTGAAATGATAAACCCTCTTGGACAGACAGAGCACTTGGAAGGAACAGAGGAACAACCATCTGCTAGGCGGAATGAAGAAGACCTTGAGACCTCTCATGAACAAAAATCAACCAAGAGCCATAAGAAATTTAGAAAGTTAAAGAAAGAAAACAAACTGTTGAAGAAAAAGGTTAAGAAGGCTGAAGTATTAAAGAAGAAGGTGATTAAACTCAAGGAGATTATTAAGGAATTGAGGAAACAGTTAAAACTAGTAGATAAGGCCCACAGAAGAAAGAAAAACAAAAGGGGCAGAGTGCAAGGAAGAAACCCTCTTCCTAAAGAAGCAGCCAGTCCAAATTCTGTGGGGATACAGACAAACCCTGAGGAAATAGTAGTAGAAGAAGCAGTAGCTCAAAATGAGGATGTAATTCCTTTAGAAACACAAGATATGGTGACAAAAACAATTGATGCTGAGGTACAGATAGATACCCCAGTTTTAGAGCAAACAACTCAACTCCTTGAGAAGAATGCTACCATCAGGAGATTGGAGGAAGAATTGATGTAGTCTCAACAAACCCTGATTCAAAACAGAAATGAATTATTGACTATGACAGAGCGTCAGGCATTCCAGTCTCAGAAATAAAATGTTATCATTGATAGATTGGAAGCAGAGCTTCTACAAACTCATCATGCATTAGTTCAAGCCAGAGAAGATATGGATGTTATGGATGAACATCAAGCATCCTGGTCTCAGGAGAAAAGTGCCATAATTGATAAGCTAAAGGCAGAGCTGGAACAAGCTCAGCAGACATTGGCTCCAACTAGATAAGAGATGGTCACTATGGATGAACATCAAAAAGTTGTCAAACAACTGAAGGACATGCTAGCAACTGAAAATGAAACTTATGCTGAGCTTACCAAAGCCCAAGGGAAGGTAAAAAAGGTACAAACCTAATTAGAAAAAGATTTGGAGAAAATCAAAGACATCTGTGATGTCTACTCTGATGCCGTCAATTGCAGAGCCCCTGCCACTAATTACACTTTATTCTTGTTGGAACAGTATCTATTATTGAGAGTGAAGGCCATTAGAGCAGGTAAACCCATTTCATTTGCCACTGTACCTAAGTTTATTTCATGTTTCAGAGATCAAGAAGAGAAGGTATAGTACCTTCTGTGTGAATTGTACTTCCATAATTTCATTTTGGAGGAAGATAGAAAAGATAATCCTGGTCCCTTCATAGGAGACATACAATTTTAGGCATTTCTATCATTTTCTAAAAACCAAGTCAGATGGGGTAAAGCTTACAAAATCTTCATGAAGAGGGAATCAGGGTTATATCTTTGGATCAGAGGGGAGCCCCCAAAGTCCTTTCCATCCATTATGTGACATAAAACCTTCATGAAAAGAGAGGGGGTTGTGAATTCTTTAGCCTCTATCCATCTACAAGTCATATGCTCAGGTAATTAATGTTTTAGAGAAATCAAAGAGGAATCTCTTGCTACCTCTAAGGTAAGGTGGGATGCATCCCCCAGTGAAGTCAAAAGTAGGGAGCCTTTTGGGTACAAGAATTTCTTTGCAGCCACCTTCAGAATGGAAAGGTATTCTAAAATGTTCCAGGAAGAGGGACTTTCTTGGATTGGGTGTAGGTATAACCCCCCTATCATTTGGTTTCCTCCAGAAAGTTACCAAAAGGATTATCAAATCAATAAGAAGAGAGAGGATGCTGCTTTTGGAGAAATCAAAAGAAACAATGGGTTCAGGAGACCTAGTGAACCAAATTTTCCTCCCTACAACATAACTGCTCTACATGTAAGATCTCAGCTTGCATGAGGACATACAAGAAGGTAAGATGGGGGGTATGTTGGGTTATGAAAAGGGTATAAATATCTTCCTTTTTTCCATAGTTCATGATATAATCTTGATTGAATTTTCAATTAGTTAAGGATAAATAGGATAGAAAATGATTAATATGTCTCTCAGAGTTATTATTGAAGTTTTATTAAATAGATTCTAAATTATGATTGGAATTGTTTGATTTTGTTGCAGATTTGGATAAATAACTGTCAAGCCCTAGATAGACAAAGAGATCTTGGATATGCGCAAGCTATTGAAGGTTGAAGACTTTTAGGTGCAAAGTAGTTTTGAAGACAATCGATTGTAACTTTATAATAATCAATAAATCCTGAGAATCTTTCGATCCTTAAGATAGCTTGATTTACATAGATTATTGTAATAAATAAGAGGGTAATAGATCCAGAAAAAGATATAAAAAAAATCGCATTCAAGTATTCAGAACTTAGAATTTCTCTGCACAAGCAGTTTTTGTAAATGTTTTACCAGCTATGGAATCAATGAAAGTTTTGAGTGTTTTCACCATTTCTGCGTTCTGAGTTTCTTGTAGTAGTACTTCTGAAGACCGAGGGCCCAGTCTGAAGGAGTTACTGTCTCATTCTGTAATTGTTTTCCTAAACCATTTCCGATTGCCCGTGAGATATGATGTTGGCACCGAATTGATGGCTAACTTTGAGAATATTAAGGCCAATCATATCTCGGATCACATCCGAGAATGGTGGCATTAGAAGAGTTTGATTAAGGTATAGGTCCCATTGTATTTCCTATTGGAGTGGTTCCTGAAGTCTTTGGTACCTCAGTTATCCAAGGACGTTGCAACTTCAGGAGTGTTTTCAAAGGAGGAGGCGATAATGAGAGCTCACTAGCTCGAGCTAATATACTCTCAGTCTAGCTTACTCTATGAGAATTTTCCAGATGCACCACGATCCATCCTTGACAAGGCTAGACAAAATTATGGACCACATGTCAATGGTACAGTTGGTTCAACATAGGCAAAGTCCACTGATCAGCTATCAAATCAATTCCAACAATTGTCGATACAACAGACAGTGACCAGCCAAACCCCTGGTTTGGCTTCCCCCCTACCCAGTCATCGTACATGCATAGTGTGCAGATGACGAACCTGAAGGCCAACCAACAGCCTAAAGGAAAGAAAAAACAACAAAACAAGAAGGCTAAGGGGGATAATAAGCCCAACAACAATGCTAGTGGGGGAAACACAGAGAACAGAAAGTCGAAGTATCTGTGTAACCTTTGCATGGAGGACCATATGACTCACCTGTGCCCTCAAATTACTGAGGCCCAGAAGTTATTGTTGCAACAACAACCTATTGTGTTAACAAACCCATTTCCACATGGGAAAAATATGACTCCAACTTCTTCGAGCGCGGATGGGGGCAGTCAGGGACCCCATGCGTCTTCTAGTAATCCTTTAGCCATGAACGTTTATATGATGAAAGGTGATGCTTATATAGGGACCAGGGCACACAATTAAAGAATGTCAGAATTTTCCGAAAAGGGTAAAGAAGCCACAAACCCAACAGTTCATCTCCAGATTGAGAAGACATTGGACAAAACAATGACACACATCCTGAAAGGGGCGTTCAAGAAAGCTTCTCATAATCTAAACTCGAGGGTCGTCCAAAACTACTCTGTGGTGGAGGATTTGTCACAAGCCCCTTGAGTGATGTCTTCTTTGGAAGTCCTCCAGAGATACCCTTCAGAGAGAAAGGCTTTGTTATATGCCTTAGGATCTGTAGATACTTGAAATCTGGGAACGATCATGCCTAATATGACCGACTTGAAACCTCATCTCCCTTACCACATCGTGTTTCAGATAGTAGTGGCTCACCCCAATAAATATTTTACTCGAAATATTCTCTATACGATGGTTGATGAGGGTTCCTTGACTTGCGTGATGTCATTTGCATGTTGGAAGGCCATTGGCCAACCCGTTTTGTCTCTGTCACCCACTATGCTTATTGCTTTTGATGGTCATTCTTTTAGACCACATGGAATCATCCCTTCTTTCCCTGTGTAGTTAGGGGGAAAGACCGTGTGCATTGAAGTTGAAATGCTTGATGCACCTCTTGACTACAACCTTTTGTTAGGAAGGAGTTGGACCTATGCAATGCATGCAGTGGTTGCCACAGCTTTTCGGGTCTTGTTGTTTTTACACGAGGGTCGAATCATAACCATTGACCAGTTGTTCTTCTTCCACCCTGACCCTTCATCGGGGGCATCCACGGTCCCAATGATTGATAACCCTCAGCCTGACATCATCAATGTAGGGGTTGGTTTGTGCCCACCGTTGATGGGTACTTTCGATTACCCGCCTCCTTTTGACGATGTCAATTTTATATTGGTTTCGCCCGACTAGCCTAGGGATGAAATATTTCAAGTGTCGTCGTTCCATATGACTTAATTTCATGATCTGTGGACTCTTCCTTCCCCATCAGCTATGATGGAATGGACAGGGCATCTTGGCATGGCTATTCCCTTTTCCGTGGCATAATTTGCATACAGTATTGTCTAGCAAGCTTCGATCGACCATGATCCAACTCCCACACAGGAGTTAGATCCAGTTCTCGAGCCTATTTGGGCTCAAGGTTTCCTCACCAATATTTATTATTTAGACTTGGTCTTGCCCTCAGATGAGGTGATTCTTAAGGAATTGACTGGTCCAGACAAACCCTGGGATGATCTCCATCACAGATCTTATTTCCTCCCAGAGTTGAGAAGAATAAAGGAAGGTGAATTCGTGTTTACTATGACTAAAGACAGGTCTTGTTTTGTTAATCCTCTGGCTACACATGTAGTTTATGCCGAGGGTAATATGGAAAGTATCATTGAAACGATACCTATAGATATCTCCAGAACCCCTGGCATCATGGAGAATGTTTTCATCAGAGCAAACTTCACCCCTGAGGAGATTAGAATCTATACAGAGTTATTTAAAGAATTCCATGATGTTTTTGCTTGGTCTTACGAGGAAATGCCAAGCATTGATCAAAGAATCGTCGAACATGAGATCACGAATTATCGTGACGCCAAGTCGTTGCAACAAAATCTTTGTCTGGTGAATCCTCGGAAAGTGGAAACTATTAAGGCTGAAGTAGAGAAACTGCTTAAAGCAGGTTTTCTCTACCTCGCACAGTTGACAGAATGGGTGTCAAATCTCATTTCGGTTAACAAAAAGTAGGGTACGATTCACGTGTGGATGGAATTCCATGACTTGAATGAGGCTTGTCCAAAGGATAATTTCCCCACCCCATTCATTGATCATATTTTTGATGAATGTGCAGTCTGTGAGGTATTTTCATTCATGGATGGTTTTTCGGGATATAACCATATTTAGATCAAACCTGAAGACCAACATAAAACAACTTTTATTTGTCTGTGGGGCACATTTTCTTATCGAAAGATTCCTTTTTTTCTGAAGAATGCTGGAGCCACTTTTCAGCGAAACATGTCTTTTTCTTTCCATGACCTTAGACATATAATCGAGGCTTATCTCGATGATCTAGCATCACAATATCATAAGAGAGTTGATCATCCCGCGCACCTCCGACTAATATTTGAACGATGTCACTACTATCAGATTCGTTTGAATCCTAACAAATGCAGTTTCTATGTGACATCGGGTCATCTTTTAGGTTTCATAGTTTTGACAACAGGGATCATGGTCGATCCTATGAAGGTTGAGGCAATAGTTTAGTTGCCTCCCCTGTGCACAATACACCAGCTTCAAATCTTATAGGGGAAAGCAAACTTTCTTCAGCGTTTTATCGCAAAATATGCCGATATCACTAAAGGTTTCATGCGTTTATTGAAGAAGGGAGTCCCTTTCTGTTGGGACAAAGTTGCTCAGCTCTCTTTCGAAGCGTTGAAACGCACCCCAATGTCTGCCCCTCTACTCGAGAGCCCCAATTATAATAAATATTTCTTATTGCACTTGGCCATTGCAGAGTCGATAATCGCTATGGTCTTGGTTTAAGAGGATGATTTTCTCAAAGAGCACGTGATTTATTACCTGATTCGAGGCCTGGTTGGTCCGAAACTCAACTATTCCCATGTTGAGAAGCTTGTGTTGGCAGCACTACATGTTGTCCAGCAGTTCCATCATTATATCATGCTTCACATGACCACCATCGTTGTCGTTGTGAATCTGTTTCAATATGTGGTTACACGATGATTCATTGGCAGAAAGACTAGTAGATGGATTGTTATCCTCCAGAAATTTGACTTGGATTTTGTTTCCACGAAATCCAAAAAGTCACTGGTCTTTGCAGAACTTATTTCAGAACTTCTGGTCAAATCAAGTGATGTTTTTCTGATCACATCTTCAGACCCCTGGTTAGGAGATATACTAGTCTATCTCCATACTTTGAAGTGCCCTTATTCTGCTTCTCATGATGAGCATCGTCGAATTCGCCATCAGGCACAAAACTATCTCATAATCGATGACACTTTGTATCGTCAAGGTGTAGATTGTGTTCTTCGCCGGTGCCTTATACATGATGAAGTGGAACTCATTCTTAAATACTACCACGCTGGAGCATGTGGTGGTCATTTTTCTAGGTTGGAAACAACCCAAAAGATTCTATGATCCGGTTACTTCTGGCCTACGTTAATCAAGGATTGTGTTGAGTCGATCAATAAGTGCAACCCATGTCAGATATTCTCTTGGAAGATGAGGGCACACCCTTCTCCTATGTTTCCCGTCATCATTGTTGGTCCCTTCATTAAGTGGGGGATTGATTTTACTACATGCCACCCAGTTTCAGGCAGGGGGCATCGTTATATCATCGTAGCAGTAGACTAGTTCACAAAGTGAGTGGAGGCTATGCCAACGTTCTGTAATGATGGAAAAACAACAACTCTCTTCATTTTTAACCAGATAATAGCAAGGTTCGGCATCCTGAAGGATATTTTCACTGACCATGGTAGTCAATTCCAGAACAAAATGATGTCTGAGTTAATATCAAAGCTTTGGTTGAGGCAAGAGCATTCGTCACCCTACTACCCACAAGCAAATGGTTAGGTGGAAGTTGTGAATAAGTCCCTCAAGACTATTCTGCAGTGAACAATCAATTCGGCCAAGTCAAATTGGAATTTGATGTTGTACTTGGTGTTATCAGCCTACTGAACGTCTGTAAATAATGCCACCGGTTTCACACCTTTTCAACTCGTTTACGGGCCGAAAAATCATTCTTTCTTGTAGAGTTCCAGATCTTGTCTTTAAATTTGGCAGTAAAGTTATTTCTAGACACTTCACCACTTGAGGAACGCCTATTATATCTCGAGTATCTTGATTAGAAATGTCATGATGCAACCTTGGCCAATGAGGCTCACAAGAAAAGAGTCAAGTGTCATAATGATCTGTTTATTCATCCTTGGATTTCTTCGAAGGTGACCTTGTCCTGGTCTATGACCAAGATAAGGATCCCCTGGGGGAAGGCAAGTTAAAACCCATGTGGTTCGAACCTTTCATTGTGAAATAGGTCTTAAATAAGGGGGCTTATCGTCTAGTTGAATTTGAGGAAAGTTCTTTGGCGGAGCCTAGAAATGGGCTCTACCTCAAGAAGTATTACTCATAGCTTGGTCACCTTGAGTGAATTCTTGTACATATGTATAGTTCTTATAAAAAAAAAAATTGTAACTTTTTTTATCGACGTGTCATTATTTATTTCATTTTTTTCACTATGGCAAATGTCAAGTGAATTTGAGGTTTTGTTTGGGTTCATAGATGGTGCTAGCCAACACACTCAGAGGCTTGCTTCCATAGCTTGGGTGATTTTCATGCCTCAAGTCCAACTGCTATATTTTGGAGGTATCTGTCTATGTGACACTACAAACAATGTCGCCAAGTACAACACAATAATATAGTTTCTTCGTGATTCTTTGTCGCATGGTATCTCTCACCTCTAGGTCTACTTAGATGCTCAGCTAGTTGTGTCCCAGTTAAATGTGGTTTACTGTGTTTATGATCCTACTT
>JASDQU010186022.1:1959-12907 GCA_032191745.1 Picea mariana | reverse complement strand
TGATAAATCCTCAACCAAAATGAAAACAAACCTTTCTTTGTTTATGGATGGATGCAGAAAGGGACCCATAAGGTCACTGTGGATCATATATAAAGGTGCGGAAGCTCGTTGAGACTTTCCTTTGTCGAATTTCTATTGAGGTTGTTTTCCGAGAACACATCCCTCACATACTCCCTTGCAGAAATGGATGTCTGGTAGATCATGAACTAGTATGTTCTTGTTACGTTGTTGCATGTATCTGAAATTCAAATGTCCAAACCGTTCATGCCATATCCTACTACTTTCATCAGCATGAGTAAGCAGTAAAGACGAATCAGGTTCAATGAATTCAAAAAATGTATACAATCTAGACTAATGATTTACCTCACCAGTAGAAACCCTAGAGTTGGTTTTCATGTTGTAGATGTCCATGGAATTTGGTGTGAATATAAATTTACTTTCGGTGCCAAAATTTATCATATGATAAAAGGAGAGAAGGTTGACAAAAAGTTTGGGAACATGCAACACGTTCTCGAAGCTTCCGTTGGTGAGTTCAATCCTTCCTTTTTCAGTGACTTCGATAGAAGAGTTGTCCCCCATCAGAATGGGAGGACCTTTGCATGCATCCAAATAAGAATATACATATTTTGAGGCAGCCATGTGATGTGATGCTCCTGAATCTACAATCCAAGCATCGGGAGAGGATTTGATTGCAGTCAAGGCATGGCTAGAATTGCCTTTCTTGGAATTTAGATCTTCTGGCTTCTTCTTCTTGGAACCCTCAGGGATGATATCTCCAAGGTTGTTTTGCTAAAGTATTTGAGACATCAGATCTATTTGTTTTTGCATGCATTCGGATTCCAAATGGAATCTATTATCACATAAACTTATCAGAGTCTTGTGGTTTTGTGTTTTCTACTTAACTCTGTAGTTTTTCCTTGCCTTTCTCCTTTTCGCTAACCAAACCTTAATTTTTTCCCATTTCATCTTGCATTTTTATCTGTTTTTGTCCTTGATCATTTGAGTGACCTTTTGTTTTGTATAATCCTTTCTCAGAAATCTCGACCCCAAGCTTTGTTTTCTCTGGGTTAATCACTGCCCTCTCTACCTCTGTCATTGATTCTTCTCTTTCCCAAGCCCTCGTCCAGTCGTCCATGTAATTATTTATACAGGTCACAACAATGACCACAATCGCAACACTTAGAATGGTCTGATATGGACTCAAATCAAGTGAGTGAGCAAGTTCAGTTTGAAAATGGGATTTTCATTTCAAGGTTCAAAGATCAACGACGAATAATGGTCGTGGAATAAGACTCGGGCATGGAATATCCAACCAAGTTTTGATAACTGTATTTTAATGTATGTTTTATTGTGGTATTGTTATGGCGTTTTAATTTTCCCGAAGTTTCAGATTCAAGAGGATCTTGTATTTGAAGCTTTTCCTCCTTAGGTTGCTGGAATACCGGATGTCTATAGCAGACCTCTACATTTTCTCCTCAAGTTCTTCCCCCTAGTCACCCTTACCACAACTTACAGACTGAAGTTAGATCAATACCTCATCTGCCTATGCATATCAGCCCATTTTTCTGATTTAAAGTGATATTATCCTGAGTCTGCGTCCATTAGACCCCCTTTAAATTTATTCATTATGACATAAAACTGAGGGGTACTGGGCTTACCTTTGCCACAATCCAGAGGTGACTTCTAGTGCTAACATTTCTAGTGCCGCTGCCGGGGAAAAATTGAATATTTTCCCTAGGACTAAATGACAAAGCTTACTGGTCCTGAAGGTGCATCAAAAATCAGTACATTGAATAGTGCAACTGTGCACCTGGAGACTCCACTGTTACAACTCCACTATTTCAATTGTGGCTTCCAGAGGCAGACACATGAGTTATACTCCACAGTTTTCTTTAGTGACACCTGAAGTTGACCCAGATAAAATCGTCAGAAGACAGAAGACCCCTCGGGAAGTTACTTTAGCTGCTAAACCAGGTATTTATGATGGTTTTCACCATCCTCATTTAGAAACTCCAATAGTGGCTTCTCCTTTTCCTATTACAACATCTGTTGGAGCTTCTCGAAGTTTAAATTTTGGGAGTTTTCTTGTTGATTTCCCCTCTCCTAGTTTCACTACTCCTCCTCCTGTTAGAGATGCTTCTTTTACAGAGAGGGAAAACTCTTTTCCCTCAAGCCCTCTAGCCTTTTCCCCTAATACTCTATTGTTTCCCTTTCCTCCCAGAAGCACACCCCTAGTCTCCCTTGTTCGAACTCCATCCCCTCCTAGTTCTCCTCCACCTCATATCCCAATGGTGAGCGCTAATCCCCCTAGGAATAGAATGGATTCCATAGTCATTGCAAGATATTCCCCTCTAGTCCTACCTCAACCAATGAATGCTCTCCCTGCTGGAGACTACCTAAAATACATGCCCAAATTCACTGTGGAAGAAGACATAACTATTGAAGAACACCTTGTTGCCTTCTACAATTATGAGAACAATCTAAATATTGAAAATGAAGATGTATAGATGATATTTTTTGTTTAGAGCCTTGATGGTGAGGCTAGGAAGTTGTTTAGAGGATTAACCCCTTAATCCATTGCTTGGATTGAGGATTTAGAGGATGTTTTCCTAAGGAAATGAGGGGATAAAAAAGACTTTATGTATTATATCACAGAGTTCGGTTCTCTAAAACAAAAAGAGGGAGAATCTATCTCTAATTTCTCCAAAAGATTCAACAAAATGTACAATAAGATCCTTTCTGAGACAAATCCTACAAAATCCTCTGCCAAAATTGCTTATGCTAGTGCTTTTGACCACAATTTCTGCCTCCTGTTGAGATAGAGAAGAGATACCTCCTTGGCTCATATGCAAGATGCAGCCCTGGAAGTAGAATCCAATGTGTTGGCAGTTCACAGACTCATAAATAAGGCTGATAGAGACAGAGGAAGAGGGAGATCTGAAGCCTCAACCTCTGGTTCCTCTCTATCCCATCCTCAAGTAGATGAGTTGACCAAGATGGTAAAGTCTCTTTCTGCAGAAATAGAGTTATAAGGGAAGTAGAGTTTTAAGAGTGCCCAAAGTACTGATAACAGGGGTAACTTCAGAATACCAAATACTACCCCTCAGATACTTCCGAGAGATCCTAGAAGCAAATATAGGGATGATAAAAAATTCCAAACCCCTCTCCAAAATAATCTTATCGCTGATGTAGAAGGTGAGGAAGAAGAGTTAGATCCTAAAATCCATTGTCTTGGAGACACCTCCCCTTTTCCCCATTTAACTCAATCTGCATATGAAGATTCCCTCATGGACAACCAAATAAATGAGCTGAGTAAAGGGGAAAAGACCAATAATAATCCCAATAAATATAGCCTCAGGTCTAAGAAGAAAGAAGGGAAGTCTGACATCCCTGATCAACCTTCCAGAGAAGAGAAGCCTGCTAAAGATGCAGCGAACAACAACAAGGAGAAGAAAACATAGAATCCCTCACCATTAGACAAAGGTCTTGTCCCAGAAGTGAGAGAAGTGTTGAATCCCCCCTCCTATTTTAACTTTGAGCGTGAAATTCAAAAGATCATAATCCTTGTACCCCTTTCAAAGCTGGTCAAGAACAAAATTTTTAAAAGATCCCTCTCTAAACTATTGCAGCCTGAGCCTTCATCTTATTCCACAGACTTAGTAAACCTTCAAGATGAAAAGCCAGCAATCATTCTAGGTCCCTTGATAGAAGATAGAGATGATTCATCCCCTCCCTTATACACCTCACTGAACATCCATGACAAGGTGTTGCATAATTTTTTGATGGACTCAAGGGAATCTCATAATCTCATGCCCAAAAATGTCATGGAAGAACTTGGACTAAAAATCACCAATTCCTATCATGATTTATATTCTTTTGATTCAAGGAGAGTGCAATGCCTTGGGGTCATCAAAGATCTAGTTGTGACCTTGTTTCAGCTGCCCATGAAAAGTGTGGTCATGGATATCGTGGTGGCCGATGTTCCTCCCAAGTTTGGCATGCTCTTGTCAAGATCTTGGATTAAAAGACTTGGAGGAACATTGCAGATGGACCTCACATATGCTACCATTCTCTTGTTCGGAGGGGAGCATAGAAGACTGCATAGAGAAGCTTAGTTGGCCTACATTATTAGCGATGAAGCAGACCCCACCAACCATCCTATTTTTTCACTTGATACTAATTTGGGATCCAGCTTGTTGTAGCTCACCGATGCCCCTGAACTTCCTCTTGAAATAAAAAAACAATCCCTTACTTTCTGCGAAGAATATTCTCTAGTCACTTCTGTTTGGAAAATGTTCTTTGATGGAGCCTCTTTGAGAGAAGGCATTGGTGATGGATTGGTCTTTGTTTCACTTGTTCAAGAAATTATATCTCTATCCTATAAGTTATAATTTGAAACTACCAATAATGTGGTAGAGTGTGAAGATCTTGTTTTGGGTTTGAGGGTTGCAAAGGACATGGGGATTAAAGAGATATCAGTGTTTGGGGATGCTGATTTAATTGCCCATCAGATCAAAAATATTTATCAATCCAGGCACCCTTGACTTAGAAGTTACCGAAATGAATTTTGGGATCCAATTGATAGTTTTTTCTTGGTCTTCAACATTTCATTTGTTCCAAGAGAAGAGAATTCTATGGTCGATTCTCTCGCTGCGTCAACAAGTAATTTCAGAATCCCTCTACCACCTAAACTCAGGTATGATGTGGAAGTGAAACATAGAACCTCTATAAATGACAATGTCAAGCATTGGAAAGTGTTTGAGGATGATCTTGAAATCAAAATATTCTTGGAAACCGTTGATGAGTTTTATGCATTACACATTGATCGGGATCCTGATTCTCAAATAGATCCCCATGATGACGCTTTTCTGAACAAAATTGTTAACCATCATATTGTCCAGCTACCCATCAACCATATCCCAAAGGGACTAGTTCCTTTGGAAAGACTATTCGACAAGAACAATGTGGCAATAAAGGGTAAATCCTCAAATGAAGAAGATGATGTGGATGAGTGCAATATCAGCACAGAGGAGGATCCAAAATTTGTCAAGTTTTCAAGCAGCCTGTCAGGGGAACAAAGGACCAAGTATGTTGAATTATTAAGAGAATTTGCCAATGTGTTTTCCTATGCCTATGAAGATCTCAAAACATATGACACAAGTGTCATTGAGCATAGGATCCCATTGAAAGAAGAGGCCAAACCATTTAGGCATAAATTAAGACAAATAAACCCCATGATACTGCCTATTATGGAGAGGGAAGTAAATAAACTGTTGGACACCCAAATCATTGTCCCGTTGAGATATTTTGAATGGGTGGACAACCTGGTTCTAGTGAGGAATAAAAATGGAGAAATCAGATTGTGTGTCGATTTCAGGAATCTCAATAGAATCTCTAAGAAGTACAATTACCCTTTGTCGAAAATGGAACACATATTGTAGAGGGTAATGGGTGCATCCAGGGTTTCCATGATTGATGGATTTTCTGGCTACAATAATATTTATATCCTTCCCAAAGACAAAGAAAAGACAACCTTCACCACTCCTTGGGGCACATTCATGTATGCCAAAATTCCCTTTGGATTGATGAACATAGGAGAAACCTTCCAACGAGCCATGGACATCGCTTTCATTGGAGAAAGGGATAAATTTGTATTCATCTATCTGGATGACATTATAGTCTTCTCCATATATGATAAAGAACATTGCCAACATCTGAGAAGGGTCTTCCTGAAATGCAAAAGGTTTGGTCTCTCGCCAAATCCCAAGAAATCTTTGTTTTCCATGCGAGAGGGAAAATTGTTGGGGCACATGGTATCAACTAAGGGGGTCATGATTGATTCAAGCAGAGTAAAATCTATCCAAACCTTGTCAATTCTATGATCTAAGAAGGAATTTCAGTCTTTCTTGGGAAAGATCAATTTTTTGGGAAGGTTTGTTTCAAATCTTGTTGAATTGGTGAAGCATATTACAGACATTCTCAAGAAGGGGAACGAAGTAAAATGGACTACTGAGTCCATAAATTCCTTCTATCAAATAAAGAAGGCCTTGACTGAGGCACCCATGCTTATCAGTCCTTATTACACCAAATATTTTCGTATTTTTTATTTTGCTTATTTTGATACAATAACAGTTGTGTTATTGCAGAAAAACGTTGAAGGATTGGAGCATCCTATTTCATTTTTCAGCAGAGAACTAAGAGATGTAGAGGTGAAATACAAAATCATGGAGAAACAGGCCTATTCCTTGGTAAGAGCTCTCAAATCTTTCATAGTTTATGTTTTTCATTCAAATATCATTGTATATGTTCCTTCAGCTTCTGTGAAGGAAATTCTCATTCAGCCTAACATAGATGGAAGAAGGAGCAAGTGGATTTCCAAAATCCTTGACATTGATCTGAAAATAAATCCCACCAAAATAGTTAAAGGCCAAGGCTTAGACAAGCTATTGGCTAAGTCTAATTGTAAATTTATGGGGGTTAACTTCATCAACACCCACTCAGAAAATCAACAAGATGAGTTGTCTCATACCGACCCACAATTCAGCCCTCCATTGGCATAATGAACCTGGTACAAATAGATTTTATTCTTCCTAGAAGAATTGAGACCTCCTAATGGAATGGGAAAAATAAAGGAAATATATTTAAAGATCAAAGCAATCATATATTGCATTATTGACCAGGTATTGTATTGGAAAGATCCCCTATGAGTGCTTCTGAGATGTTTAGACCCACAGGAAGCCCGAAAAATTATGTTTGACTTTCATGATAGCCTTTGTGGGGGACATCAATTTTGGAGGACCACAACCTATAAGATTCTCAGGGCTGGGTATTTCTGGCCTACTCTATTCGTCGATGTCTATGAAAAAATCAGGGCTTGTGTTAAATGCCAGAAATTCTCCGAGAAGAAACAAATCAAGTCTTTGCCATTGAAGCGTGTGGTAGCTTTGGGACCCTTTCAGCAGTGGGGATTATATTTTATTAGGTAAATTCATCCTAATTCAAGCGGTCAGCACATGTGGATATTGACTATGACAGATTACTTCACCAAATGGATAGAGGTTATTCCCACAATGAGTGCTTCTCACAAAGTAATCATTGTTTTTCTGGAGGATATTATAGCAAGGTTTAGATGTCCAAAAAGAATTGTCACTGACAACAATGGATCGTTCAGAGCCAAACCCTTGACTAAGTTTTGTGAACAGTTTGAAATTTCACTGATTCACTCAACTCCATACTAACCCCAAGGGAATGGATTGGCAGATTCCTCTAACAAGAGGCTTATAAAAATTATTAAAAGACTATTGGAGGACAACAAGAAATCATGGGATTCAAAGCTCAAATTTTCTCTATGGGATGACAGAGTGACAACAAAAATATCTCTTGGGGTCTCTCCTTTTCAACTTGTGTATGGAATTGAGGCCATATTTCCTTCTCATCTCACCTTTCCAGTGGCAAAATTATTCCAGGACTACCAAGGAGAACCTGATGACATGATCAAGAGGATACTGCAGCTGGTATAAGTGCAGCAGAATAGAGATAAACTACTGAACACAGCACATGAACATCAACAGAAGATTAAGCAGGCTTTTGACAGGAAAGTAAGAAAGGAGGATTTCTAGCTAGGAGACCTAGTGCTAAAATGAGATGCACCCAAGCAGGACAAAGGCAAGCATGGTAAATTTGATGCCTTATGGATTGGCCCCTTTAGAATCTTTGAGTTATTCCCTAATAATACTTACAGGTTGTAGAAGTTGGAGGGTGATGAAGTTTTTGGTGGCCCTATTAATGGGAACTTTCTAAAAAAAAAAATTGTTTGAAGCCGCAGTCGGTGTCCCACCATTATAAATATCGTTCCTATTTTTATGTTTATTTCATTTTAAATAGCCAGACTCCATAAACCAATACTAAGGAACTGGAACTAATTTTCTTGGTAACTCGTTGGGAGCATGCCATCCCCTATGGAGCCAAATGTTATCACACAAACTTGTCAGAGTCTTGTGGGTTTTTGGTTTCTACTTAAGTCTGTAGTTTTTCCTTGCCTTTCTCCTTTTCGCCGACCAAACCTTAAGTTTTTCCCATTTCGTCTTGCATTTTGATCTGTGTTTTTCAATGATTGTTTGAGAAACCTTTTGTTTTGTATAATCCTTTCTGAGAAGTCTCGACCCCAAGATTTGTTGTCTTTGGGTCAATCACTGCCCTCTCTACCTCTTTCATTGATTCTTCTCTTCCCCAATCCCTCGGCTAGTCGTCCAAGTAATTATTTATACAGGCTGCAACAGTGAACACAAGCGCAACACTTAGAATGATTTGATATGGGCTCAAATCAAGAGAGCAAGCAAGTTCAGTTTGGCGAAGGGATTTGCATTTCAAGGTTCAAAGATCAACGATGAATAATAGTTGTGGAGATCAGGAGTTCAGAACACTTTTCAAGTTATTTTTAAAATATTCGAACCCCTAAAATCTGAAATTAGCAGGAGTCGTCCGATCCAGCAGGATGCGTGGCACTAGATCCGAACCGTGGAGAAAATCATTTCAGGAAAGATGAAGTGAGGAATGCGTAGATTTTCTGAAGTTTCAAAATGTCGAAGGCCCGAAGTCTTGAAATATTGATATTCATATGGGTCGTCCGATTCAAAAGGACGTGTGGCACCTAATCCAAGAAATCGTGATTTCACGACTCGAAGGTTTTAGAATGGAGCACAGTATAGATTCATGAAACGCAAAGTCGCGAATCAATCAGGAGTTGGGACCATGATCACAACCCGTGGTTATATAGGAAATAGGGCCACAAGGAAGGGTGAGTGCCTATTGATCAGTGGGAAGATGATTTTTTCGAGCAAGCATCGTGGCCGCCAATTTCAAAGTAAATCTGACCATCAATCTAGATGGCCTATTTCGCAAATTCAAGCATCGAGATTTTTGGAATCAAGTGGAGTGAAGATTCCCGAAATGCGAAATCCAAAAATTTCATATGGGATAAGCATGAGGTCACGGCCCGAGGTCTCATGAACCAATGGAGAGGAGCCACTCCAGAATCCAAGGGCGTCCATATTTTTCACAGAGAAAGATCTATGTGGTCTCAAGGCACCTGGATTAACTTGAAGGAGCCGTGAACATCTCCTGGAACATTCATGGGTGTCAGATTTCATCCTGATCCCGATGGAAGTAGTTAATGGAAATGGGGGAGGTGTTTGAAACCTCATTTCACCCCATAAATGGAAAGCATGGAAAAGATGGTTGTGGACGATGAGTGTCAGTGCAAAATCCCCCTATCAATGGATTTTTTTGCAAAGCCCATACCGATTTGATCTTGCGTCTGACAGAAGAATGCAAGTGCATCCTGATAGAAGAAGATGGAAACATCGAGCCTTGAATGCAATGACCAGAGTGCGCCCCTGGTGGGAGCGATTTGTCCTGAGTATAAATAGTTTATTTTGATATTTTGTCATGGTCGATGGTTGAGCTACGCTCCCGATTTCTAAAGTTTTAATGAAGCCTCTAATTCTCTGGTTATGTGTGGCCATTTGAGACTTCTTGTTTAATGAAAGTCAACTTTATTTTCGTCTCTTTTTCTTCTGATACTGAAGACTCGGGCATGGAAGATCCAACCAAGTTGTGATAACTGTATTGTAATGTATGTTTGATTGTGGTATTGTTATGGAGTTTCCAGTTTCCTGAAGTTTTAGGTTCAAGAGGATATTGTATTTGAAGCTTTTCCTCCTTAGGCTGCTAGAAGACCATATTTCCATAGCATACCTATACATTTTATCCTCAAGTTCTATCCCCTAGTCACCCTTACTGCAACTTACTGACTGAAGTTATATCAAGACTTCATCGGCCTATGCATATCAGCCTAGTTTTATGATTTAAAGCGATATTATCCTGAGTCTGCGTCCATTAGACCCCCTTTAAATTTATTCATTGTGACATAAAACTGATGGGTATTGGGATTACCTTTTCCACAATCCATAGGTGACTTCTAGTGCTAACAAAATGCTTTGTGACAATACGTGCATTTCTCCCCTTTTCTCTGCTTTTCTCCTTTGGATCCGGAGGCATCGGTGAAAGGTTTTGTGTACCCTTCCTTCTTCGGATGTGCATGAGATTTCCATTTATATTTATATTTAGATTTATGATATTTGTGGATTCCATCATGCACAATGAGTGTATGTTCCCTTGGGCCTTTGATTGTTCCCATGTTGATGAGCTTGGTTTTATCTTGTGTCAGGGATTCGATAAAGTCCTCAAGAGAAGACATCTTCCAGGTGGCTCTAGAGGTGAATCTGATAGTATGGAATGTAGATATTAATATAGAGAATTCAGGACCAAGCATGGAGAGAATGGTGAGAACCATTTGTTTCTCCTCCTTGTATTTATCAACCCTGCAAGCTTTGAGTTGCGACAGTAAATCCTTGAATTTTGTAAATAAATATTGGATATTGTCGAAGATTTTTGGATCCAATGTGAGCAGATCCACCTCCATCATGTTTCCCCTCATCTCATATTGTTTTCCAAAGAGCCCTTCCAAGGTGGTCCAGTATTCATTGGGAGTCTTATAGGAAGATATGTGAAAAAGGAGATCAGGAGAAATAAGACTGCAAATTGTTCCAAGTGCCTCATCCATGCGATTTAAGTACTTGGATTTTTCTATGGATGATGTGGGTTTTGTATCTATATTCAAGATTAACCTGTAAAACCCTCTATTTCAAATATTTATGTTTATTTTCTCCTTCCATGAAAAATAGTTGTATGGTGTAAGAATTAATTCTTTTTGGAAATCCATCTTTCTGTTGTCTTCAATCTTTTGTACCTACAAAACATTTTGGTGTAGATTTTTCTTAGCAATTCGTCAGCTCTTATACCATGTAAATGTGTTGAACCTGCACAAAATATATATAGATAAGAAATAATACACACATTTGCAGAGAGAATTGGAGAAAGAAAAAGA
>JASDQU010186021.1:20758-34516 GCA_032191745.1 Picea mariana | reverse complement strand
GAAGAAGAAGAAGAAGATGATGATGATGGAGGAGGAGAGGGTGGTGGAGAAGCACCATTCCCTCCATCTCTGCCTAGAGTCTTGTCACCACCGCCTCCCTTATGCATTGAAGGTTTGGAGCCTTCACCCTGCGACATTATGTTTCGTTCTATCAAGATCTTCATCATATCTCTCAACTGTATAATAGTCTACCTGAGATCTTCTTCTTCATTCGGAACACGTTCATGATCTTCTGCATGTGCCATGCTTGGTGAATGTCTCTCTACAACTTGCAGTGAATGAAACTGCTTCCTCCTCGTCGGATAAGAACTTGGCTCCACAAGTTGACCTTCTCCTCTTGTGAGTTTCAACCTTGTGATCATCAGAAACAAAACTTGCAAACAATCAAGTCTTCAAAACCAGTTCTCTGATACCAACTTGATCTAAAAATTGAAGAAGACTTGAAAAAATTGAATAATTATTGCAAGTGAAATGTTATGTGTTTAATGAAATAGGATCAATTTGCAACACATAAATTAAGGATTACTTATGCAAAATACTCATAGACAGCAGCATAAAACATTGAACATCATCACATAAACACAACAACTTGATAAAGGAGTTCACCCCACTCCGGGCTACATCTCCTGGTCCAGCTTCCAATGGATCATTATTATTAAATTGCTCAAAGTTCTCACAAACATGACTTACAATGCTCAAATTGACAAACCGACTGCTCCAATGGCTTCCCAGCGTCCCAAAACCCCTGTCTGGGCTCTTTCGGCACCTGAAACGGTCGAAAAATGAGAAAGATATGCCTCCTTGAAGTCTCCTTCTCCAACTTTGTTGTCTCTGGTTCTACAATTCACACCCTTTTTCTTCAAACCTGGCTCACATGCTCATTTAAGCGTAAAAACTTGGCATCGGGCACAACTGCGCCAATGGTGCAAATCGTAGGACGGTTAAGGTGCCTTCAGCCCCTAACTGCCTCGGCTCTTGGTCATATTGCTCATGCGACCGCACATTTGGTTACAAAGTGGTTAAACCCGTTTAAACCGTTGGTAAACCGTATAACTCCCAAAACCGTGCAATTCCCGCGCACTTTTAAACCATTGGTTATATAACACAAAACCCACGGGTTACAAATATGAGCCACGGGTCGTGGTTTCCATTCCCGCGCATACACTTTGTAATATGGTCAAACTGTACATAATACACTCATGGGTTATAAACCCATGCAAATGTTTAACCGGGCGCCATTTTATATATGTTATAACACAAACTTTAATACATATATATGAATCCGTGCCATGTTTTATTGTTTGGTCATATGCGTTATCCACAAGACCGCGGGTCGGGGCTAAGCCCCAACCCGTCCCCCCCGCCATTCAAAACACAATACAATTTAAATAATTTTAATTACGTTTACATATCAAGAAACATAGAATGGCGTAATGGTCGGGTGGATGTTTGTGTGGTGGGAGGTCCGGGGGTCAAACCCCACGGCCTCCACTATATTTTGCATAAAGACAATAGCCAAATAATGAGTGACACGTGGTGCCTCCATATTGGGCCACATGTCCTCATTCCATTTGCCAACAATCCGAACACGTGTCAACACACGACTCGTCAAAAACCAACCAATAAAAATGCACCACGTCTTCCCTCTGCCATGTCATCATGATAGTACGGCCCTGCCACGTGGTCGTACGGACTGTACGGACAGGTACAGTCAGCATCCCAAATTTTTCCCTGTTTGGCTTGGCGGACAGATCGCGATATCTCCTCCATACGGACTCCGTTTGCGAAAGTAAATATACCGCCGGAATCAAGAAGACGAGACGGACGCAATGGCACAGTTTTCGTTGCATTACAAGCACTTTGAAAATTGAGCAAAATTTGATCCCCTGATCAATATACTTCACACACACCTAGGATTTATTTTTCCTATGGTTTTCCCTATGTGTATTAGTCATTATTCAGTCTCCTATAGTTTAGGGAGAATATTCGTCTAGGAGAATATTCTCTTTAGTTCACACTTCAGTTTGATCAGTTGAGTGGAGTCTAGATGCCAAATTGGGATCATCACCATGCAGCATTGGGATCATCACCAGCTAATGCGCATTGTCCTTGGGATTATCACCAGACTAGTGCATTACTCATGATTCCCTGATCTCCTCCTCACTTCACTTTGTTTTAGTTAGTTAACTGAAGACTGAGAGACTAGTTAACTCAAACTAGGTGGCAATTCACTATCGTAACTACCTGAGAGACTAGACTAGGTGGCAGTTTACTCCCGTAATTGTTGGTGTGTGTTCAAATCACTCTAGACCACCACTATGGCACATTTTCTTCTCCTCCAGTGCACATTAGTTGAGTTATACAGAGTATATCATGTGTAAATTATCATTGATTCATTTGGCTAATGAGAATTCTTCCATTCTTTCTCTCCTGCTTTTGTTTTCTCATATTTTGTCTGCAAATTGTGTATGTCATTTTCTATCTAGATCTATTATGTGTAGGTTCAATATATTTACATAGTATCAGAGTCGACGGATTGCTAGGGAAAAGACACAACAAATTATTTTTGCAGGTACCGAAGATTGAAGACAACGGAAAAAGGGAATTTCCAAAAGAATTCATTCTTACACCATAAAAATTCTTTGCATGGAAGGATAAGATGATATTGCATCTTCGAGGCAGAGGATTATACAGGTTAATCATGAGCACAGAAAATGAACCAACATCAGCCATAGAAAAATCCAAGTATCTAAATCGAATGGATGAAGCATTTGGAACTATTTGTAGTCTCATTTCTCTTGAACTCCTCTTTCACATATCCTCTTGTAAAATTCCCAATGAATCCTGGACCACCATGGAAGGGATTTTTGGAAAACGGGATGAGATGAGGGCACACATGCTCGAGGTGGAATTGCTCACTTTAGATCCGAAAACCTTCAACAATCTCCAATATTTCTTTACCAAATATAAGGATTTGTTGTCGCAACTCAAGGCTTGTGGGGTTGATAAATCTAAGGAGGAGAAACAAATGGTTCTTACCATTTTCTCCAAACTTGGTATGGAATACATAGTTTTTGTATCTACATTTCATTCAGTTAGGCTCTTCTATGGAGCCACCTAGACGATGCCCTCTCTTGAGGTCTGTATCAAGTCTCTGACACAAGAACATAACATGCTCATCAATACGGGAAAAATCAAAGGCCCAAAGGTGCATGGACTTACTGTGCAATATGGTAGCAGTCATCAATATCATAAATCTAAAGACAAAGACAAAAGGAAAGCACATGCAAATCTAAAGAAGGAAGGGTACTCAAAACCCTTCAACGATGCCTCCGAATCCAAAGGTGGAAAGGGAAGAAAAGGGGAGAAATGCACTTACTTCCATAAAGGATTCCATCCAGAATCTGCATGTATACAGAAACAGATAGATCTAATGGCCCAAATACCTCAGCAAAACAACCTTGGAGATTGTATCCCCTAGCGTGCCAAGAAGAAGAAGTGAGAAGATCAAAATCCCAAGAAAGACAATTCTAGCCATGCTTTGACTTCCATCAACTCCTCTCTCAATGCTTGGATCGTAGATTTAGGTGCATCACACCACATTGTTGTCCCAAAAGAATTTTTTTCTTAATTGGATGCATGTAAAGGTCCTCCTATTCTGATGGGGGACAACTCTCCAGTTGAGGTCACTGACAAAGGAAGAATTGAACTCACAAATGGAAGCTTCGAGAATGTGCTACACTTTCCCAAACTTTTCTTCAATCTTCTCTTTGTGTATTAGATGGAAAAATTTGACACTGTAAAGAGATTCATATTCACACTTGATGCAATGGATATGTATGACATGCAAACCAATTCCATGGTTACTACCGATGAGACAAATCATCAACCTAGACTCTACATATTTTCTGAATTTATTGAACCAGATTCTACATTACTGCTTACCCATGCTGATGAAAGCAGTAGGATATGGCATGAAAGGTTCGAGCATTTAAATTTCAGATATATGCAACAACTTAGCAAGAAGGCAATGGTTGATGGTCTACCTGACATCCACTTCTCCAAATGAATTTGTGAGGGATGCATTCTTAGAAAACACCCTCAAGATAAATTTGACAAAGGAAAGACTCAAAAGGCTTCATTTTCTTTAGATCTGATCCACAGTGACCTCATGGGCCGTTTTTCGCATCCATCAATTGGTAAATAAAGGTACATGCTCATTTTTGTTGATGATTTTGCACGCTTCACATGGATTTTCTTTCTTAGGTAAAAATCATAGGTTTTTCAACACCTCAAAGATTTCAAAGCCCTTGTTGAGACACAGTTAGGAAAGAAAATCAAATTCCTTTGAATAGATAATGGGGGAGAGTATGTCAACCATGAGATGCAAAATCTTTTTCATGAGGCCGGGATTTAGTTGCAGCACTTGGTTCTCTATACTCCGTGGCAAAACAAAGTTGTTGATCAAAAAAATAGATCTCTAAAAGAGATGGCATCTTGCATGATACATGCAAAGTCATTTCCACAGAGATTATGGGATGAAGCACTTAATTGTGCAACCTACATCCAAAACAAATCTCCACATAGATCTATCAAGGATAATACCCCCTATGAGGCTTGGAGCGGGCTCAAACCAAAAGTGAGCCACTTCTGTATTTTCAGTTCATGTGCATGGGCCAGGATTCCCTCTGAGAAGAGGAAGACACTTGATCCATAGAGCACAAAGTTCATCTTTATTGGATACCCCGATCATGTGAAGGGATATAGACTCATTGATCTTTCCTCAAACTGGATCATCATTGAACGTAGTGTCCAATTCGAGGAAAGTGTCGTGCATGTACGTTAGCAACTGCATGCAGACACTTTTGTTCTTCCACCTATCAGAGATGATGAGCATGCACATGTCGACTCTCATTCAGATGCAGTTTATGATTTAAAGGATTCATATGATCTAGATATAGAGTCAGTACAGTTAGATGCAGAGTCAATTCATGTATATGCAGATGCAAAGCTAGAGCAGAGGCCCAAGTGGGCTAAGACTACTCTTCAGGATGCATGAGATCTTGTTGGGGATCCAGCTGATACTAGGAGGACTCGATTTGATTTCAAGGAGCCTCCTCTTTCACTCACTGCTACTGAAACGATGCCACCCAAGCATATTTTCTTAGTTCAATCTTCAGATCCACAGTCCTATAGAGAGGCTATTGGAAATCCCTTTTGGGAATCTTCCATGTAGGAGGAGTACAACTCCCTCCTCGAGAACCATACTTGGGATCTAGTTCCCCTTCCTTCGGGAAGGAAACTTGTCAAGCATAGATGGGTCTACAGGACCAAGAGCGCAACAGATGGACAGGTTAGCTGATACAGAGTCAGGCTAGTTGCCAAAGGATTTTAGCAGGTGCATGACATTGACTATAATGAGACCTTCGCTATAGTAGCAAAGATGGATTCCATATTTTTGGAAATTTCCATTGCGGCAACCAAGGGATGGGAAGTCCATCATATGGACATGAAGAATGCATTTCTTCATGATGATCTCTCTGAGGATATCTATATGGAGCATCTGCAGGGATTTATGCAGGAATCATATTTGGTCTGTCGATTGAAGAAGTCTCTTTATGGCCTCAACAAGGCTCCAAGGGCTTGGTATTCCAAGATGGAATCCTACCTGTTGTCACATAACTTTGTATGTTGTAAGTCAAACCAAAATGTTTACATGCTCATGATGATTGATTCACTTCTGCTCCTAGTTCTGTATGTTGATGATTTGTTGATCACAGGTTGTTCGACTTCAATGATTGTTGCACTCAAGAGGATTCTGCATGATAGGTTTTTGATGATGGAAAAGGGTCTGTTAAATTTCTTCCTTGGACTCGAGATTAGTCAGGATACGTCAAGCATCAAATTGTATCACACCAAGTATGCACGAGATCTTCTTGAGAGCTTTCACATGACAGACTACAAGTTTGCCCTGACTCTTTTCCTATCAGGAGTCAGACTTGAAGATGGTGGGGACACTCCACTGGTTGATAGCACATTGTACAAACAACTAGTGGGGATCTTGTTGTACTTCACACACTCCAGAAAAGACCTCTCCTATGTAGTTGGAGCAGTCTCTGGGTTCATGCAAGAGTCGCATGAGCTACATTGGAAGGCTACAAAGTGTATCCTTCAATACCTATAGGGAACCATCACCTTTGGTATTCACTATGAAGCAGACTCTACATTGGACCTCATCGGGTTCACTGATTATGAATGGGTTGGCGATAACATTGATCGCAAGTCCACATATGATTACTCATTCTATCTTGGTTCAGGCCTATCTCTTGGTCAAACAAGAAGCAAGATGATATTTCTATATCTTCATTCGAGGCAAAGTATAGAGTGGTAGTTAACATAACCATTCAGGCTATGTGGCTATAAGATTTTCTCATTGAGTTGGGCATTCAGTTTCAAAGGTCGATTGTCATCTGGTGTGACAACCAGAGAACTATGAAGTTCTACAGAGATCCAGTTCAGAGGCAGTGTATGAAGCACATCGAGATCCACATGCACTATATATGGAACTTAGTACATAAGGGGATCATCGACCTGCAGTTGTGTCCTTAAGAAAAACAGACTGCAGACATCTTCACCAAGACCTTCACTAAGCAGAAGTTCCATTCTCTATGTAGTCATCTTGGAGTGAAGGACATAGTTTCCTAGCAACTGTCAATTCTTTCTTTTACATACATTCTACTTTGAGGGGGGGTTTTCCCATGAGGTTTTCCCTCTTTCCTCATTTATTTTAGTGTATCTTTTGTATTTGGGTACCTTACATGGCCTCGTTGACGGGACCCATTCTTTATTTTCACCATAGTGATGTTTAGTGGGGGTGTTGGAGATACTTCACACACACCTAGGATTTATTTTTCCTAAGGTTTTTCCTATGTTTATTAGTCATTATTCAGTCTCCTATAGTTTAGGAAGAATATTCCTCTACGGGAATATTCTCTTTAGTTCACACTTCAATTTGATCAATTGAGTGGAGTCTAGATGCCACATTGGGATCATCACCATGAAACATTGGGATCATCACCAACTAATGCACATTGTCCTTGGGATTATCACCAGATTATCACATTACTCGTGATTCCTTGATCTCCTCATCACTTCACTCTGTTTCAGTGAGTTAACTGAAGACTGAGAGACTAGTTAACTCAGACTAGTTGGCAGTTCACTCCTGTAACTGCCTGAGAGACTAGATTAGGTGGCAGTTTACTCCCATAACTGATGGTGTGTGTCTAGATCACTCTAGACCACCACTATGGTGCATTAGCTTCTCCTCCGATGCGCATTAGTTGAGTTATACAAAGAATATCATGTGTAAATTATCATTCATTCATTTGGTTAATGAGAATTATTCCATTATTTCTCTCCTTTTTCTCTTTTCTCATATTTTCTCTACAAATTGCGTATGTCAGTTGCTAGCTAGATATATTTTGTGTAGGCTCAACACATTTACATTTTCTTCCTTGAACCTCAAATACAATTTAAAATTATTTAGTTGAAGCTGTCAGTGCAGACTTTTTATAGTGTCTCTTTTCTGTTTTTCTATGTTATTTTTATTTTAATACTCATATGAGTGGCCTTTCTCTTTAATTGATCTTTGAACACCGTTGGAAACCTTTTTGTTGAGGAAATGTAAGCAAAGGTAGGATATTAATTTTGGGAGTTGAATTTAGTGGTCGATCTTTTCTTGTCTATCTTTATTTGTTTCTTCATATATCTTTATTTGTTTATTTATATGATTGGATTTTCTCATTCTTTGAATTTAGTTAAAACTTTTCCTGGTGGAGAACTTTGTTCTATTAAATGCATTGGAAATAAATTGTGTATAATCATGTGCGTATAATCTTGTTTTGTTAGCTAGCTTAAGGGGACGGAAATTATTGTAAAAGTTTATCTTCAAATCATTGATGGACTCTTCGGTATAAAAGTTTTGTGTAGAAGTGCAAGAGGAAACTTATAATTAGGAGGGTAGGGAGGAGGCTTTTGATGCTTCCTAAGTCCCTAGAAATAGATACGACCTTGCAAAAATGGGCCACAAATTAAAAACTTAACATAAATTTCAGAATTGAAGAGTCAGTTTCTTATCAAAACTTCAAAACTTCATTGTTGAAGCGTACACTTTTAAACATAACGTTCTTTTAAGGGTAATATATAGACCCAAAACGTCAAAAAAAAATTGTTTGACGAGTAAAAATGAATTCAAATTCCAACCCTGTTTAAAAGGAAAATGGAATAGCGTACTTTAAAAGTTCTAGTAATTTTTTCTAATTATTTTTTCTTGAAATTCGATTATAAATTGTTGAAATTGTAAATTTGATTTATTGAGTTTGTACAAGTTGAGTGACATAGGTATTTTGCATGGAATTTATGTATTTAAAAATATAATTTAAACAACAAAAAAATACTATTTCACCTCTTTCAAATTCTTTATTGGAAGCCTGACAAGAAAATAATAGATGCAAACCATAGTTAAAACAATTGTACAACCATATTCCAATTATAATGCCAAAGTCCAACTCATCCAACTAAAATAGGTTAAAATGATTAGCTTTGAGTCACCATAAATTTCCATGTTCAAGCAAACACTAAGTCCTTTGTCTCCTAAAAAAATCATTTTATCACCTATTTGGAATCCTTATTGATTTTTTGAAAAAATAAGATATAGGATTCAACAAAATGAGCACAATAATTGTATAATATGTATTTTAATTGAGAGCCAAACATATATTTCCTTGTATTTCCTTGTTATATCTCTCCTATATTTTTGTCTTCATGTCAGTCTCAAAATAATCTGGATCAAAATATCTTTAGATCTATGTTATTCAGTAATGGAAAAAGGCATGCAAGATAAAAAGTACATGAACGAAAAAAGATGTAAAGAATCAATGTAATCTCATACCCAATAACCAGAGTGAATACAAATACACCTGTGGAAAAGACTTGTGAAGATTGAAATCGTCTGGTGGCCTCTCTGTGGGAGGGTTCTTCTTCTTTTCTGAGTGTGTGGCAATGAGCTATGCTTCTCCTCTTCAATCGATGAAAGTAGTAGTGGTGAAATTCGGCCAAAAGATGAGTGGAAATTATTCATACTTTCATGTGAAAATAAATGGGATCTCTCTATTTTATAGGAAAAATGGTAGTTATCCTTGATAGGGTCAAAATAATCAAATATATTATTTGATCAAATCAATTCTAATCATTATTTTGAATTTTTCATTTTATTTAAATAAAATAAATAGGGAAGAAGTCATAAAATGGGGTTTTGACTTTAATTAAGTGGAAATAACATTAGGAAAAGTGTTTTCCTAAGTTATTTGAGGGAAAATTATCTAAAAGTGGGTGTGGATATGGGATACATGTGCTATGAATGATGTAATCTGGTAAGGATTAGACTAAGTGAGCAATTTTGTGGTGATAACAATTACAAACTTAATTGGAACTATATCATTGAGAAAGGGATAAATGGAGGGTTGAAAGCTCATCACGGGATTGAAAATAATTGTAAATTAGAAAAACTTTGGCTATGGGATAAGAAAAAGATCCTCTTTGAGACTCTTATCATTCTCATTATCTTATATGGATGTGAAGTTTGGGGATGCAGTATCTCTTGATAATTTTGGATAAAGATAAAGCATATCCAAAAAAAAATTATAACTTATATAATCTCAAAATTGAAGGCATTACACCCTGTCTTATCCTCCTCATAGAAGAACATATTTCCCCTATTGAAACAACATATATGATTAGGTACTTAATGTACAAGAACAATATAAACAACATGGATGACAAGAGGCTCCCCAAAATTGCTTCAGAAGGCTCAATTGAGAATGGCATAATGATGACAAGCCTTGGCTAAATCATTGGGGAATAAAAGAAGAAGTTATTTTGCAGAATATTGATGATATTAAAAATATTGTTAAAGCTAAATTTAAGGAGAATCTATGGTGCCATAAAGAATTAGAGGGTAAAAGAAAATTAATATATTATAAGGAGGTGGTTAACCCTGATCTTGAATATCAACAATATCTATCTATTTTGACTAGTGTAAAGAAGAGAATCAATATTTCTAAAATAAGAACTAATTCTCATGAGTTTCATAGTGAGAACTGATATTGCTAAAATAAGAACTAAAGCTACATAGTTAAATTGGGTGTTGGACAATTCCCAAAACACCATAGCATGAAAGAATTTATCACTTTTGTGACACCAAGAAGGTTGAAGATGAAATACAGTTTCTCCCACAGTTCCTTGAGTATACCCAAATTACATCTCAATTTCAATATATATGTTACAATACCAACCTTCCTAGCCTTTTGAGTCCTCAAAAATATAGTGATATTGGAATGTTTTTCCTAATGCTTTTCAAGTATCTAAACAACATTTTAAATAAATACAAATAATGTTATATCTTTTTTAAGATCCAATAAACCATTTTTAATTACAATGGACGTTTAAAGATCATCATTCATCATCATCATTTAGCCAAAGGTCGATTTATTTCAAAATATTTTTTTACCGATGAGGGAATGAAGCCAATTGAACGTGTATTATTGGGAGAATGCTTTCTTATCAATGCGTTTTTAAAAAACAAAACATGTGTAATAGTTTAGTAAATTCTTATTTCAAAGAATAAATAGGTTAAAATGAGTATTATTCTAGAGGATGCTCTTTTAATAAAATTATTGGATCATGCATATGTGGATTCTTTTGGCAAGGGTAGCCAATATCTAGCCTTCTACAAGTGGCAGGTTGAATATAGGTTGTTAGATATGACTTGCTCGCCTTTGGCAACATTCAATGGTGTGTAATAAATTGGATATTTCTCGCCTTTGGTAAGCGTATTGAACACACTTGTTCAATGGATAGTTGTAATATGATTTTTATTCTTCCAAGGAATTGTTAATTGTTTGGTTGTGATGTGTTCTATCAAATCAGTTTGGAAATCTATCAAACTTAATTGGCCACTTGGGAATCCATATTGGAGAGTCTTGAATGCGAACATGGAAATTGATGGCGACTTTAAAGTTACATATTCTCACTCATTACATTTTCATTCAAACTTGACCCGCCAATTTCGTTCTTTGACCGTTGACTCATCAGACTTAACTTTTCCTTAATTTTCCACAAATTCCAGATGGAAAGAGAATACGTTGGAAGGATATTTTCAATATACTAAAACCCTACATTTGTTTACATTGTAATGCATATTTTTGTTTACGTGTCACATTTAATTCCCATACATTTTTGCAGCTGCCAAATTTGCTACCGCGGTTTTGCTGCCGCGATTCTTCTATCGTGATTCTTCTGCCGCGATTTTTCTACCACACTTTTCCTGCCATGATTTTTTTGCCGCACTTTTTCTACCACACTTTTTCTACCATGATTTTTCTGCCACACTTTTTCCGCTATGATTTGTTTGCAGTGAATCTTCTCTATCAATAATATCTCCCAAATAACCTTTCACAAATGGATATTCAATACGCTCAAATATCATTCACATAAGAGACCCTTGCTCTCTTATTTATACTTCTTCAAATAGCTTCCTCTAGGGTTTATCTTCTAACCAACTTACCCAACTTCCTTCTTTTCGGGGCTAACCCACTTCTAACCACTTTTTCCACTTACAACCACTTTATCCACAAATAGTAAACTCTCCGCTTCTAGTTGCAACTAATTTATTTTTAATTTTTTTCTTGTTGCAACCACTTAACCCATGATTAGCCACTTTGACGAGTCAACTTTCTTCTAGGAGCTTCTAGAACAATTTATCTTCTTTGACCTTCTAGGGGATTGTAGACAACACATGAGGGTTTTCCAGCTTCACATGGCCATAACTCTCTAACCGTGAGGAGTTATGTGGCATTCCACATATCAACAAAAATGGCATGATATACATTATCCATATGGAATAGTTTCTATTGTAAATTCATTGAACTTCATTACATTATTCCTCAAAACTTGGGTTCCCTAACCAAACTGTTGGGATACTCGACCACCTAACCATTTGGAATTCACAAAGTGTCTTCTCGTGAGAGATTTCACCATAAGGGGACCACTTTGAGAACTTTATCCAAGAGAATCTTCCCGTGAGATATTTCACCATAAAGGGACCACTTTGGAGTTTATCCATTTGGTTCTTCCTATCAACCATGATATGATATCAATGATACAACTCCATTTAATATCAACACATAACTATGAGAACACTTGACATCAATCCTTTGACAACAATTACATCAATGACAATATAACCGATAATCAATATATCAATGATACAAACACATTACTATGACAATACTTGACATCAACCCTTTGACATCAATGACAACACAGTACAACAAAAAGAATCATATTAAGCATGTAGAAGACACTTATCTTATACATGAACCACCAATTGTGTGTAGACTTTAGATATTCCTCCCAACCATAGATGTTGTTGGTCATAAACTCTCAGCAACAGGTCATCCCCAAGCTGAGGCTAGAAACTCCACCAGGGAAGTCTTTCTAAAACATACTAAGGTCTAACCAACACAATAACACTCAGGTTAAGGTGCCAACTATTGAAATTAGCCTACAATATCTCATTTCCCACAATTTTTCCCACCCAAGGAAGTGTGCTCCTTCTCTGCTCAATAGTCCTTAGGCTGCCCCAATCCCCTTCTAGGGATTAACCAATAGATCAGAAAGAAAGTTTTAGAGACCTATAGATAATGCCTAGCAACCAAAGAACAATTTCCATTAGTTATCTCACCCAGAGAGAATCCACACGGGTCTAACAAACCACTTATTCAAAGTACATACATACATGTCAACCTGCTTCTTTCACTCAACACTCCAAGGAATCACCGATTACAAACAACTACAAAAAAATCCCCATTACAGGTACAATTATGGATGGCAAGGAGGTACTGAAGGCCATAGTCAAAAGTGAAAATCATGAGTGAATGATGGTTGAATGTACTAAGTTCATTACCTTTTGTATGCATGTTCCCAACTTGACACTTGTCATGTTGGGAAAATGGTGATACGTTCCTTCCACTTAGGAATTCAAGATAGATATGAATATATCCCATAAATTATACTTTAGGAAATATTAATATAATATTTCTTTGGCTTAAACCCCCATGTCTTATCCCATCCTCCTAGGATCTTATCCCCCTTTCCCTCTAATGGATATTTATCCCCCCATACCCTTTCAAATTGATGTCGAGTCATGAGCATTGAATTTGAGATAAAATTACGATCTAAGACTTCAATAGTGGTACCAACGATATCTAAATTGAGAATTGTTGAGTATTCTTTTGTCTTCCTTTTTGACAAATCAATCAATGGAGTTGAAAATCCCTTCAATACATTGATTCTTCCAATCCAGCATGCCTTTAATTTCTTAATGCAGATCGGGGAAGATCAATCTTCTTTCTTACTCATCTGCTTCGTCATTTCCGAAACCTTTACTACAAACATCACAACCCCATCTATATAAAAGCCTTCATAATTTTTCATATATGTATTCAAATATTATCTGGTGTTTAGTTAAGAACCAAACATCAATATAGCATAGAAAAACCTCAGGAAAAGTACTCAATGCCTTGAAAAAGAGATAATTTCAGATAATAAGCCTCTTCGAGGGGGAAACCTCCTTTTACCCCACTTAAATGTTCAAGTACAAGATGATTCAAAATGAAAATGTCTCCTTGGTATATATAG
>JASDQU010186021.1:5860-20658 GCA_032191745.1 Picea mariana | reverse complement strand
AACCCCAAGACCTTGAGCTCTGATACCATATGTTAAGAACCAAACATCAATATAGCATAGAAAAACCTCAGGAAAAGTACTCAATGCCTTGAAAAAGAGATAATTTCAGATAATAAGCCTCTTCGAGGGGGAAACCTCCTTTTACCCCACTTAAATGTTCAAGTACAAGATGATTTAAAATGAAAATGTCTCAATGGTATATATAGGAGACTAGGAGGTATAATTACAACTAATGGCCTAAAGCTGACATAAATAAAATAACATTACTAATCTAATATGCCCCAATTAAGGGGTAATAAATAACATTACTAATCTAATATGCCTCAATTAAGGGGTAATGAGCCAATATTAGGGCTTAACATGTTCTAAATTTTGAGGCCTATGGAGGCAAAGCGTTTTGCTAAATCCCATAACTCTAAAATAGAATACATTATTTTCTTAATGTTCTCCTCGAAAAAATGTTGAGTGGCAATAATCAATATTGAAATTCCCTTTACTCTAGCACTTGACTTAGGGGTTTCTTGAAAAATTTTCTCGGGTTGAATCATGGCAATGGGGGAAGCAAGAATAGGTGGAGGCGTGAGAGTTGCTTCCAGTTTGTTAATTTTCTCTTTCAACCGAGAATTTTCTTCATACATATTGGCAATTGAAAAGTCCAATGCATCCCCTGCAACTTTGTGAATGGAAGACAATATAGAAGGCAACATGTTCAGTGTATCAATGATAGACCACAAATTTCTACTTTTACTCTTGGTGGTTCTTTCAAAGACCAATTTCTTAGAATCTCTGTCAAACGAGGAATTTTTCATATCAAAAACATCTTCATCAGAAAATATCGCATCCTGGGCCATAAGTGTATAAATATTTTGTTGTTGGGCGCAGGCTTATTTTGAAGAAAGACCATATTTTTGGAAGGGAAGGCCTAATTTTGGAGAAGAAAAACTAGGAGGAAAAGAAACACGTGTGAGGAAAAGAAGAACGTGTGAAGAAGAGCAACATGCAAGGTGTGCAGGCAGGAAAACCTAACCATGTTAGGGTTAGGTTTTTGGTAGAGATTGTAACTACTAATAAGCTTGTAAAATAGTATAAATAGAACCTAGGAGGTCTAGGTAAGGGTTTGGTTATGTTAGAATACCAGTTCGATGATGGTTCTAGTTTTGGTGGTTCGATGATTGCAGTTGAGCTATAGTCGTAAACGTTTTTGAGTTGTAGAAGAGTCAAGTAGCTAGATATTGAGGGTTAGATCATAGGCTGAGGATCCTCGTGTGATCTAGTTCGCCTCACAAAGGTTCCTTAACCTCACAATACTTGTATCATTGGAGATGTAGTGCGCAGAGTGCCATATTTTGCAGCAAACCTAATAAAAGAGTAGAGAAGAAAAATATTTGTGGATGTAGCCTGAGGCAAGGGTGGGGGGGTGAACCAAGGTAAACCATGTGTTATATGTGATGTTTCTTGCATGTTTACTTTATATTAATGGTTACCTGATGAATGAATGGTTAAGATATATATAGTAGAATGAATGCATGGGATTAAAAGCTAAATGGATCCTAGGAATACTAGAATGAATAATCAGGATATTGCATGAGGAATATCAAATACAATCCCAGATCCCCACTCATTCCTAGACTGCAAGCACTTGAGCATTGCAGTCACCCATAAAGTTATCTTGGGTGAGACTGTGCAGTGCACTCTGTGCGTTGTGTTGCCTTCTGGTTTATTAGGAGGGATGATAGTTTTAGAGGGTTTTGTAGGAACCCTGATTAGATATAAACCTGGGTCAGACCAAGAAGTGAAGGAGAGAAAAAACCCAACAAATGGTTTTGTTTTCGGATGGAACTGCATGATATTGAGTGGATGATATATGTGGAAGAAGCACATGGAGAATCAAGGTATAAAACAGAATGTTTAGGCCATGGAATCCAACGAAGGAGGAGATCGAAAGATGGTTGAAAAAAAAGGAACTTGAGTTTACGTAGAAGGATAACAAAATCCCTAAGTTAACACAACACAAATACATGGACAAATACATGTTTAGCGACTTGCAGGAGGTATTTTTCTGTGATTTCCCGCATTTTTTGCAGCAGTGGCTATTGAGGTTAAAAGACAACCACCCAAAAAATCGAGTCATACAGCTAGAGTGGAATCCTATGGAGATCACGCAGTTACAACAAGTTAGCAACAAATTTATGCGCGCAGTAGATTTCTGGTTAGACAATGTTGTTGCAGGGTTTATCACCGAATTTGCAGTAGAAACTGTGAAGTCTTACAGTGCAACAGAACAAGATTTTATAAAAGGACCTAGAGGTAGGTATATCATATCATTGTTTACTTCAATCAATATTTTACTGTATAACAATCGTGTGATGACCATGGAATCAAACAACTAAAACTTCCTTGCATGCATAGGGGTGCGGGGGAAGCACTAACAAGAGGTGGATAAATGGAGGAAGAAATGGATAAGGGACAGAAGGAGGCTATGGATCCAATCATGATGGAGGAAGACTAGATAGAGAAGATAATGGAAACAACTGGAAAGGTGCGCAGTGGAGCACCATACCAATATAAGATGAATAATAAGAAGAGAGCCATATCTGGTAGAGAGGGCTTGGAAATCGATGAAGAAGAGGTAGAGGATCTCTGGGCTATGGATCAAATTGGGGAAATCATGTATGCAACATATGAAAGGAAGACATGAGGTCCAAGGGTAGGAACATAAGGAAACACTCTAATCTAGATCAACATTAGTGTGGAACCTATAGCCCCATGTGTGACTTGTACACCAGAAAGAACACCACCATTTAGACAACCAAATTTTAGTGGAAGAAATATAGTAGAAAACACATCTAAACAAGGAGCAACAACTAGAGGAGCTAGTTCAGGAAACAATAGTAAAATATCTACACCACGCAGAGGTATTAGTTCAACATAGCTCAAAATGGAAGGACATGATCCCACGATGATCCAAAATGGATCCAGGAAGGCCTAAATTTAAAAGTTCTCTGAATCAGACAAAAGCAACGCCATCACATAGGGATCGTCATGCCAATTCCGACAATATGTTTTTTTTTTGAAAATGGACACCGTATGGCAAATTTATCACGATATGAACTTTTTACCAAACAGGAAAAAAAAAGTCAAAGTCAAACAATAACATTCTTTACTACTGACAGCAACAGTACGTTAGCATGATGTGGAAGTTGATGTAGCAGCGCTAGAGGCTAACACGTGTCAAGATTTTTTGGTGTTTTTGGATATTGATTTGGAAGGTGACTGGGTTGTACGGATGTTGACGTGGTAGTCCATATAGTGACATGGAAAGATCAGGTTGTGACATGTGGCAGGGTATAGATGACATGTGCTAGGGTACGAGTGACAGGTGACAGTGACATGGAAAGCTTTGGGCATGACATGTGGAAGGTGTGCTAACTGTGCAGGCTAACTGGAAAGGTGACTATGTTGTTGAATGTGCGCTGATTATGTGTATAGTGGTGAATCACAGAGTGAAACGTGGTCTAAGAACAGGGCACCACGTGGCACCCCGGATAAGGCCAAAGAGGACTAGTCAAAAATTTGTTTCCACCTCCGATGGAATCGAACCTGTGACCTATCCTTCGACCAACAACTTCACCAAACGTGCTAGCCACCCGAGGCTACTATGTTGCTTGTTATAAAATATGGCATTTAAAAATTTTAAAGTGATATGGTGCGGATTTTGGGGGATAAGCCTGGTTGGCGGGGGCTAGCCCACCGACCAGGGTGGTATGTTAGCATTCCATGTGACCAGTGTCGAAGTCCAAGGGTCAAGGATATGGGGTATAACACCTAGCACTTAGCCATATGGAAACAACCCATACAACCAGGAGCCTAGAGCATAGGGGTGCATGCCAGATTTTTCCCAAAGTGGGTTTTGGACTTTATTATTAGATATTTTTAGTTAATTAGCCTGATTTTTGGAGGATTTTACCCAAAAATGAGGATCCGAAGCCCTTTTTGAGGCCATATCTTGGGAGGAGGTTGGGATAGGATCCCCAAATCAATATATATATAAAGCATATGTTTTTTCTAGTCCAAGGAGGTTTGGAATAACAAAATTGATGAAGTGTTTATGAATCTTAAGCCATTTTTATGTAGGGAAGCCATTGAGGAAGCGAAGTTTGGAGGCTATTTCCAGGAGCTACGCTCAACCTTTTTCATTGTCGTTAGTTGTGTTGGATTCTTGAGGTCACACAAAACAAAGCCAAACTATTTTGTAATCCAATTGATGTACCTTTTATGTATTTTTGAGTCATAGAAGATTAATAAGAAAGCCTCCCTCACTGAGACAAAGGCCCGAAGGTGTAGGCAACGTTGTTGAACTCCATTATCAATATTTGGCATTATGGTTTGTTTTTATTAGTGATTATTTTTTGCTTTTCGTTCTTTATGATGGATGCAACATTCTTTCATTAAATATTCTTTTCTCTTGAAATTCTAAAGGGTAAATCAACTTATGCATAAACTTAACCATAGTCTTTAAAATATCATTTTTGGATCAAGTGGTATCAGAGAAGGTTGACATTTGATTGTTTGAGTATGCATGATTACCAAGGAAAATCTAAGTCGTGGTGAAGGAGATATTGTAGAAGAAGATCTTGGAATTGGATCAAGAAAGAGGACATCTCAAAGTGAGAAGATGGCCTCAGAAGAAGGACTTTCTCAGAACAAAAGAGAGTTTCAAAAACCTTTCTTTTCCATGTCAGAGATGATAAAAGTATTGTGTGATGATTACTTGGAATGAAAGAGACCGGTTCAAGGGGAATCTTCAAAGCAAGACAAAAGTGAAGAAGGGGAGGACCCTCCAAAACCTCCTCCTTCACCTCCTTCATCTCCAACATCTTTTTCTTCTTCTTCAAGTACAAGTTCAAATATTACTTCTTCAAGAAAACATTCTCATAAACATAAGCTTGATATTCCATTACTTAAACTTGATGAAATTTTTTTTTTGCCTATGTATGATGGCGGAGTTAATGCTTAGAAACTTGATAACTCGATTAGATGGATGGAGGTATATTGTAATGTGTAGAAAATCAAATATGAGGCAACCAAAATCAGATTGGCATCACTTCGTCTTGAAGGCACAACTCTCATCTGGTGGCAAAGTAAGATGCAACATGGAACTCAATAAGTTAGTAATATTTTTCCATCATGGCATGATTTTATTTATGCACTTAGAAAACAGTTCTATCCATTGGGATATAAGGAAAAGGCTTTAATTGAATGGAAAAGTCTTAAGTTAAGAAAACGACAATCGATGCAGGAATATACAAATGGATTTCATAAGATGGATTTGATGTTAGATGTTCCATTAACTACACAGGAAAATATTATGAATTATATAGGAGGTTTTCCTGCTTATATTCGTAATATTGTATTTATGTTTGGACCTAATAATCTTGATGAGGTTTATGTTCAAGCAACATATATTGAAATAGGAAAAACTGGAGTTAGTGTATCAAGGGAATCATCTTCAAAGAAGGAAAGAAAAGGAAAAGGGAATGGGAAGAAAGAAAATCAGGGATCGTGAAGGAAGAGAAGCTCTCTTGCAAGCATTGCAAGAAAGATGGGCACGATGATGAACATTGCTAGAAATTGCACCCAGAGAAGAAACTGAAGTGGTTCAAAGAGAGGAAAGGGAGGAAAAAAGTTGCAACGACAACATGACCAATAGACTTGGAATTAGATTCAAGTGATGAGTCTAAGATTACAACAATTGGTTTGATAGGTAAAATTGGTGATGGTTTTGATTCAAGAAGTAAATTGTTTCATATAAGGGTCATAATGAAACATACTAAGATCGATACATTGATAGATAGTGGATCTCAATCTAACTTAATTTTAGAAGAAGTGGTTAAGAAATTGGGATTAAACACTAAGATGCATCGCAAACCCTATTCACTAAATTGGATAAACAAAGATGAGAAATTTACCATAACAAAGAAATGTATCATAAAGTTTGCAATTACATCTAAGTATGTGGATGAAGTAATATCTGATGTGGTGCCGCTAGAAACATGTGGAATAGTCTTAGGAAACCATTATTTATATGATCACAAAGCAATCTTCTACAGGAAAAAAAAATCAATATCACTTATTTAAGAAAGGAAATGAATATGTTGTACATGCTCATCATATTAAAGAAAATCAAACACTACTAAGGATGGAACAATTCAGAAAGGTAGCATATGCAAGAAACATACCTATAATTGTGCCAAGTAAAGAAGTTGATATTAAGCATGAACATGAGATGGTTGTAGGATGTGAGCTCAATCATACTTTTCTTCAAGATAAGTTAATGTCGTGCAAGCCCGTCAAACATATTGGTTAATTTTCAGTCATATTTCTGGTATTATAATTGCTAATGTTTACTACATGGATGGTAGTGGATTCAGTAAGATGTGAACGAGTTCAAATGGATAACAATATGGTTTCAGTTGTCATGGTTATTATTCAATTGATTATGATGCGACAAGTGCACATGATAGATTTTAAATACAAAGGACAAGTGGGGAGTCCTATCCCGCACTTGATGTCTGGTTAATATCCTTTTGGAGGACCAAAAGGTCTTAGTGGGGAGGAATGATCCAAAATGGATCCAGGAAGGCCTAAATTTCAAATTTCTTGGAATTGGACAAACCAGCACCATCATGTAGGGCTCGTCGTTCTGATTCTGACGTTATGTTGTTTTTCAAAAATGGACATTGTATGGCGAAGTTATCGCGATCTAAACTTTTTCCCAAACATGTGAAAAAAAGTCAAAGTCAAACAATCAACAGTCCGTATTGTTGACGTCAATAGTACGTCAGCATGAAATGGCAGATGATGCCAGCATGATTTCATGATGACATTCAGATAATGATGTGGTAGCACTAGAGGCTGACATGTGTAAGGTATTTTTGGATTTTTTGGATGTTGATGTGGTAGGTGACTGGGTTGTACGAACACTGATGTGGAAGTTCATATAGTGGCATGGAAGGATCAGGTAGTGATATGTGGTAGGGTACATATGACATGTGATAGGGTACGGGTGACAGGTGGCAATGACATGGCAAGCTCCGGGTGTTACATGTGGCAGACATGCTGAATCTACAGGCTGACTGGCAAGGTGACTGTGTTGCTGACTGTGTGTACAGTGGTGAATCATAGGGTGAAAATTCGATCAATCACAGGGCACCACGTGGCACTCCGGATAAGGCCAAAGAGGCCTGGTCAAAAATTTGTTTCCACCTCTGGTGGAATCGAACCTGTGACCTATCCTCTGACCAACGACTTCACCAAACGTGTTAGCCACCTGGGGCTACTATGTTGCTTGTTATAACTTATGGAATTTAAAAATTTTAAAGTGATTTGGTGTGGATTTTTAGGGATAATCCTAGTTGGCATGGGCCATCTCATCGACCATGGTGGTATGTTAGCATTCCATGTGACCAACGCTGAAGCCTAAGGGTCGAGGATCCGGGGTATAGCACCTAACACTCGGCCATATGGAAGCAACCCATACGAACAAGAGCCCAAAATATAGGGCCATGCACTAGAGTTTTCCCAAAGTGGGTTTTGGATTTTATTATTGGATTGTTTTAGTTAATTAGCCTAAGTTTTGGAGGATTTTTCCCAAAAATGAGGATCTGGAGCCCTTTTTGAGGCCAGATCTTGGGAGGAAGTTGGGATAGGATCCCAAACTCAAAATATATATAAACAAGAGGTTTTTGATAGTCCAAGGAGGTTCATAAAAATAGAATTGATGAAGGATTTATGAATCTTAAGCCATTTTTATGCAGGGAAGCCATTGAGGAAGCGAACTTTGGAGGCCATTTTCGAGAGATACGCTCAGCCTTTTTCAATGTTGTAAGTTGTGTTGGATTCTTGAGGTAGAGAAGAATACATACATACCAGTTTGTAATGCAACTGATGTACTTATGATGTGTTTTTGAAGCATGGAAGATTAATAATAAAGCCTCCCCCATGGAGACAAAGGCTCGAAGACGTAGGCAACCTTGTTGAACTCTGTTATAAATATTTGGCATTATGGTTTGTTGTTCTTAGTTCTTATTTTTTGTTCTGTATTATTTATGATGGCTACAATATTATTTCATTAAATCTTCTTCTTCTCTTCAAATTCTAAATGATAAATCAACTCATGCATAAACTTAGAAATAGTATTTAAAAGATCATTTTCGGTCCCTGAAAATAACTTATTCATATGCGAGAATATCTAGGGAGCAAAGAAGATCACATATGAGGATACAAAACTTGTGCAGATAGCTATCATGCTAAGAGACCATGCACTGGATTGGTACATGAGCCTAGATGTAAATAGTCCACCAGGAGGAATAAGGACTATTGAACATGTGAAGAAACTAGTTATAAATGAATTTCATCAGCCTAGCTCAAAAGATTAGTACATGAATGAAATGTTTGAAATCAGGAAAAAAATGGGTGATTTTGTTTGAGAGATTGATAATAGGTTTAAGCGTCTCAAAGGTAAGTTGAAATATGCCATAAATGGCATGCAACATAAGCACTTATTTGTGAAATAACTATTACCACATTTGAAATACCCATTAAGACAAACAAAATTTCCAAACTCAGGAAGAGGCTCTACAGTAATCCTCACAATTAGAAGAGAACCAATATTAGAAGACAGATTCAACAATAGAGGACCCGAAGGAGGATTTGAAGAACCTAACATTTCATCTTAACGAGAATAAGGGCGAGGAGAAAAGAGAATTTATATGGTGTACCACATGCAGGACATAAGTAAACAATAGGAATGAATGTCCAACTTTCGTGCAGTACATGGAAGCATGAGTAACAAAACCTTTTCCAACAAGAGGACCATGGTGCAAGATTTTTAAAACACATGGGAATGATCCATATCATTGTTCAACGATGTAGAAGTACCAAAAAGTACCCAAAATTTCATACTGCAATTTTTGCAAATTAGTGGGTCATGATGATAAAGATTGTAGGACAATGGAGCTGATGAGAGAAAGAAATTCAGATACTTATAGGGTGCAATTAGAAATGATGATAGGGAAAGATGAACCTCAATTTAACTAGGTACCACCTCCATACAACAATGTGCAACAAAAGTATAATAATGTGCATCCACAATACAACAATGCGCAGCCACAATATAACCCCATGCAATACAATCAGGTACCTCGATACAACACACCACGGGGAGATCGGATTGGATACAAAGGTGGAGGATGAGGCAGAGGAGGATTTGGAAGAGTCATAGGCCCAATATTGTGCCACAACTTCCAAAAACCAGGAAATTATGAAATGGAATGTTCACTTCCACCAGTGACATGTATGTATTGTCGCACAACAAACCATGACACAAAAGACTTTCCAACACTTTTGGGAAAGATCCAAGAAAAGAGGAACCAAAACAACCAAAATGTATAGTGGATCTCTGTAGAATCCATGGATGATGGAAGGAACATCAATATAGTCATGCGAGGAGGAGCTAAGACAATATCCAATGCAACACCAATGGGTGAAGAAGAATATTGAATTATGGATGTAGTTTGATGCATGGAAAGAAAATGAGACATTCAAGTAGGTGAGACATGAGTTTCTCAAGAAAAATACTGCATCTACGTCAGCTGCGCAGAAAAATCAGAGATCTCCTATGTACGAGATTCCTTCCTCAATGGACCACACCAGTGAAGCACAACCATTAGAGAAAATAAGTACCATAAACAAGTTTCTGCAATCTTGTGTTAAGCTACTGAATGATCCATCATCTGTTAAGGTTTTGAAAAATACATTAGAAATAATTAACACAGAGGGAAAAGGGAAGTTAGAGCATAAAACAGTCAATCATGTCCATACAAGGAGAAGGACAAGCAGGGAATTCATATTGAATGCCAACATTGGATATTTTAATATGGGTGATATCATACTGGATTTGGGCTTTGAAGTAAATGTTTTACCTAAGAAGAGATGGTAGTGTATGGGATAACCCACACTATGGTATTCACCTATCCAACTAAAATTATAAAACCAACATAGAGTGCTACCAATTGAAAGGCTTAAAGACATGATAGTAGATTTGGATGGAGTGCACACTATGGAATATTTTGAAGTAATAGAGATAGTAGATGGCACAACACTGTATGCAACATTTCTTGGATTGGAGTAGGCATTTGATAACTAGTCCATAATCAATTTGAATACAAGTAAAATGATGTTTGAATTGGGTGAATACAGATTCATTGCACCGTTAGACCCTTAAGAAGGAGAAAGGTTTGTAGAACCCACTTGTTTAGATATGGAGAAAATAAAATAGTTGTACAGAACCACCACGTGAGAAGAATATTATGTTAACAAACTGAATATGGGGTACTCAGTTGTAGAAGCATCACATCACGTGCTTCTGATTCAGAGATAGGTTTGGAGAATTGGCAACAAAGACTACATGGAGTTTCCAAAAGAAGGTGCGCAATGATAGATTGCGCAGTAAGATGGTATGGTACAGAGGTAAGAGAACCTCCCCGTTTTCATGGGGTAAATGACATAGAGGAATTTCTGACAAAATATGAAGAGGAAGTATTAGAAAATCAGAGGATCTTATCCCTAGATATTTCACTCAAGGCCACACCTACAATATGGTGGGTGTACACAAAGAAACAATTTAGGATGAGTACCAATGTAAATGACTACTGCGCATTAGATTCAGTGCAGAACAGGGGAGCAATAAGATGTAGAGATATGATGGGAAAGGAACACCAACAGAACATTTGGAGAAGTGAAGAACACAATGGAGGATGACACCAATAGAAGAATGACCTCATCACTTCATCCATACATTGGAAGGAATCCCATAGAACTAGTATGTAGACCATGATATGCGCAGAGGTACTACATAATGGACAACATTACAACATAACTTTGTAGTAACTTTCTCATTTGAAGATGAGAATCCCAACATTGACTCAAAACTAAAGAAAATAAAAGGTGTGATATTTATTAATGAACCAGAGGTTCAAATCATAACAACGTATCAACAACAAAAAAAACAAATGGTCAAAGAGTTACTGTCAATATCCTACCATGTTGAAGAGGAAGTATCAGATGAAGATGACGTGTGCAATATTCAGGTTACATAAATTGAAGGAGAAAGAGAGGTGGAAGGTCCATATCTAGAATCAAAAGTATTTGCTACACCAATCAAGGTGAAGAAAGTCAACATTGGGATAACTGAAAATCCTAAAATGGCAAGTATTGAAGATTATTGGGATGGACAAACAATAGAAAGAATAACAGAGTTACTGCATGAATACAGTGACCTGTTCCCAACAACCTTTACAACTATGAAATGCATAGTAGGAGAGCTAGGAGAGATGAATATACCTCTAAAACTTGAGGCAAGACCTGTCTGACAAAGACCTTACATAATAAATCCAATGTATAAGCAGAAAGTGAAGGCATAAATTGACAGAATGTTCGAAGCTGGTATCATAGAACCAGTAGAGGAATCATAATCGATAAGTCCTATGGTAGTCCAAGAAAATAAACAAGGGGGAATAAGGATCTGTGTAGATTTGAGAAAAATGAATGATTCTTTCTTACATGACCCTTTTCCTACCCCTTTCACATATGAGGTCTTAGAGAATGTGGAATTCCAGGAAGCATATTCATTTACATATGGATTCTCAGGGTACCATCATATCAAAATAGCTCCATAAGACAGGTATAATACTACTTTTTCTACAAAATAGGGATCCTACCAATACATAGTCATTCCACTTGGATTGAAGAATGCACAAGCCATATTTTCAAGAGTGGTCATAGATGCTTTTAAGGAATTCATACATCAGTTTATAGAAGTATATATGGATAACTAGACTGTATATAGTGTTGGAACATTATCCTTTTTTTTTAAACTTAAGACTAAAGGGAACATTCTTCTATCTAAAAAGTTTATTATGGAGTCGCCTTTCTATCAAAAAATCAATCTTAAATGAAATCTTATTTTGAGTTTTTGGGAGTCGGTAGTTCGTAAAATACAATAATTCAATGTCAAATGCCTCCTCAAGTCATCGATTCTCAAATTCACAAAAGTGTTAAAAGCTAGTGCCACATTTATTAAAGAATTTAAAAAGGGTTTAATAAATCCCATCATGATTTCGCGATTTGGTATTCTCACATTTTGTAAACTTCAAGTTTGCGATATCCAAAACCCCGAAAGATTACAGTCTAATCATGCTTAATTAGGAGCTAAAAAGTGATTGACAGTTAATAAATCCCATCGCAATTTTGCGATTCGGGATTTCTCGCGTCAAATGTTATCAAATTCCTCATACTCCAGTCCATGAAAAGTAAAGGTTAACCTCTAATCTCAATTAATTAAAGGGTTAAAACAAGCGGTTAGCACCTAAATAAACTCCATCGTGATTTCACGATTCAGGGTTTCTAGTGTTATACCTCTTGGGGACACGATGTTCGAAACTCCGAAACACGAAAACCTGAAGGAATTAAGCGCTTAAACAAAAATTAACTTAACTTTAAAGTGGGATTAATAATAATTAATAGCTTTTCGCGTTTGGATATTCGTGAGTTTTCAATGACATTCCTTTCGAACTCCCAGTTTTGAATCGCTGATATGTGGCAGTCTCTATAACGGATTAATGAAGATTTTGAACATAGGGTGTGTATCTCCAGGCGTACCATCTCCATTAAATAATTTAATTCTTATCGCTTGCATCGGTACAATAGATTTAATACAAATTAAAGGTAAATAAAGGTATTTTATTTCGAATTTCATTCCTACTTTCAGACTAGGAGCGAAATTATATTTAGAAGAGTTCACACATTTCTTCTCCACAACAGGTTTTCATTTAGCGCAGACACCATGGCACGCAGAAAAGCATCTAAGAAGAGTGAAGAAGCAGGTGGAAGCTTAAATCCAGATGGAGATGTGGTATCAGACACTACATCACATGCTATGGATTCAATCAAATCTTGGAGGCATATTTTTGAGAGTTTGGACTATGAGATTAGGAATTGCCCCGACGATTTTGGGAATGAAAAGATCAAAAATAAAATCAAAGACATAGTCGAGTCTAAGCTGCACAAAATAGCCACACGGTCGAGACTCATGCCGCATAATGACATGGTATGCTTGGCTTTAGAGAAAATCGATGTTCCGACAAGGAGCATTCAAAACAGTCAAGGGGTCATCGTTAGCTCATTCAAACCCGAGAACATCCAAGTAATGTATAAACTACCCCCTTAATTCTAAATACATTTATAATTCCAAATTCATAGAAGAATTTCAAAGAAAGGAGTGCACAAAATTCGATCAAACATATCCAAATATAATCAAAGACTAGTGGGGAATTCCAACAAGGTTTAGAGCTAATACCCATGGCAGTTATGCAACAACTTTGTTAAACTAATGCATGGTTTATATAGCCTTGATGCTATGTAGACTCTTCGAGAGGAAGAGCCCTACCCATTTTCCGGCAGAATGGGTGCCACTTATACACAAAGTAGTCGAGGGTTACAGTTTTAATTGTGGCAAAATTTTATCTAACAATCTAGCTAGTGAGGTTGTAGAGTACAAAACAACTAAGTCGAAAGGCCGACCTGCATATTTTTACATGTTTTCCTATATTATGGATGTGGTTTGTTATATGACTCCATTCCCTTTAATGAGATGGAGCCGGAACCTAGCCTGTGAGGAGCCCATTCATATTTATCATTCCAAGATATGGGAGGAAAATGCTAAAGATTTCTTTTATGAAATCTACCACTACGTAGTGATACCTCTGCACCAAATTTTCTATGGCTATGCACCCCCTCATATTTCAGAGAAAATCATGGGAAATCTCAGGGCGATCGCAGATTGGTTTATTGAAGAGGGTGTTTCCTATGTCAGGGTTTTTGGGTGCTCGATTCCTCCTCACGCACTTCTGAATTTCCTTCCTAACAGACTGGTGTGCAGGGAGGTGGCCTACCAAATAGTAACTAGTGGCATTGGCATAGAATTGAAAGCGGCTCAAAAGAAGTTCTGGTCGGTTTTTCTTGTACAGATTGGGAAGTATTCATTACTTAACTTGGGTCACGCCAAGTTAGAAGCTGTGGCACTGGATGACATCAAATTAGTAGACCTTGAACTCAGAAAACATGACCCTTATCAAGTTGTAGGAAATCATCTTACTCGGTGCAACATGAAAATGTACGAACATGAGGTTTCTCCCTGCAATGACATGTTCAAGGGAGCCAGGACCTATGAAGAAGTATTAGAAAAATTTCAAGCATTATCACCCGACCTACATACCAACTTTATGACTTTCCAGAAGCATAGGCAAATTGGTTTGCCGAAGATACTATAGGGAGAATAAACAACCCCTCCCCCAACTCAAGAAAATACTCCCCCAAGTTTTGGACCAGAGGCTCATGATAAAGAGACTGTAGAAGAAAACCTTAAGAAGACTGAAGCATCTTCAAAAAAGGCAAAAACCTCACAATCAAAGAATCTAGGGTATGAAACAAGTTCTAAATCCGAGACTCCTTCAAATTCGAATCAAACGATTCCACCTTCATCATCGACTATCCCTATTGATATTCCCAAAATAGCAGGAGAAACTCAATATTCAAAATTAATTAGCCGTATTGCATCATTAAATCCTATACAGTCAAATTTTGGAAACCCCCTTCTACAAGTCATATATGCAAGTGACCTTACTCCTATATCTAGAGAAGAGATACCCTCCTATGATTACTTTTTTAGTAGGAAGCGG